>BFEA01001000.1:262194-274983 GCA_003427395.1 Chara braunii
CCTCTATATCCAGCATGCATTGTCGGCCTCACGTTTATGTGCCCAGGGCCTAACCAACTCGGGGCCCTGGGATTTCTGCATTTGCAGAGCTCCGAAACTCGGTGCACACCAACCAACTGGCGTGCTGCAACTGTATGGACCCCACTTCGTGAAATGTTTGCACAGAGGGCTCTTGTTGATTTGCTGGCCCGCCTTCACTTAGGGCGGGCACTAGGCTTGCTGGGGCCTTAGCCCAGAACATGTACATCATGGCAAGGCCCCTTCTTGAGGGCTCRATCCTCACAAGTACTASGCTCGTGGMCCAAACAAATTTTCAGATCAGATACGGCGTTATAGAATCTGGAATTTGACCCGGCGGAATGGGAATGGGCACWGGACAAGGATAGAAATATCGAGGGTCATATCCCCATACAAAATTATACAGTCAAATTTGGATACAAACTCCTGGTCAGAACAAAAAATCCAGATCCCATAATCAAGGCCAGATGGCTGAAACTCCTAGGTCCTGATGCTGACAGACTCACACACATTCCGTGGAAAAAATTTAAGACCATCAGAGTGATCAAAATCAGAAGCCTACAGTGGCTGATTMCATACGCTGCGCTGMCARTAAACCGATGGCTCCACATACGACGCCACAAAAACRACSCTACTAGTTCAGACCTATGTTCAGTCTGTTCCGAAGGAGTGCAAGAGGACGTGATTCACTGTCTTATTCATTGTAAGGAAGCAACAGAGTACTGGGCACRGGCTTCAGCGCTCTGCGACTCCCTCTTTCAGACCCCCTTCCCTGAACTACCTATCCAACTTCTCCTCTGGACTGACATTCCCGACCAGCTCAAGAAGACAGAAAGGATGTGGCCTCATCAGGAAGGTGATGCTATGGATCATCTGGAAAGAGAGATGCTGCAGAACCATCAAAGGGTTGTCCAACCCAAGARACAAGGTATGGGTGGAGACGAGAACACTGCTGCAAGGTTGTGTTTTCTGTGTTTTGTTGTMTGTGCTGTTGCTGTGTTTTTTTCTTAACGCATTGAGGTGCGATGACGTGCTGATTTCTGCTGCCGTGACTAACGGCGAGGTTGTACCCTGTTGCGTGTGCCTGTTGTGTTTTGCAGCGTGCTTTGCTGTGTGTGCGTGCAGAGTTTTGGGTCACACTGAGGCCTATACGCTGTTCTAAAAATAGACCGGTTCCGGCCCTGCGATTGCAGGCCCAGTCTTCCCCGACGTCATAGAGGCCCTAAGGGCCTACAGTGGGTAGAGCCCGTAGCTGGGAAGGGCCTAGAAGCCCTAAGTCGAAACGGTACCGGTAGAGCAGTTTCGGTCTAGTAGCTCTAGGGTAGAATCTAGAAATAGGACAGGCCGAGTAGGTTTAGGACTTTTGGCAGTTCATTTCTCGCGAGCAGCGTTGGAGAAGCCAAGCGAGTTGGTGGCGGTACCTGTCTACCGGCGGCATCCTGAGACAGACCGTAACAGCAGCCATAGCCGACCCTCTCTGAGATTGCCATAGCTGGGGCATCCTCAGYKCATCTACCCYTGGGGGTATCTGCGTATGGTCGGGCTACGTTGAGGCTCTACACTGAGTGGTTCGTGGGTGGTGGCAGCCATAGCTGCCTGTTCCTTCGTCAGAGTTGTCCAGCGGCACTGAAGACTTCATCGCAGGACCTGTTCTTCATCAGGGTGGTTGGCGCTGGCCTCTGGGAGGCTGTTCTGATGCAGCGCTACTAACTGGGTGTAGGATAGAGAGTGGGGTGCGAGTTCTGAGTGTGGCGAGATACTGGAACAAACTCTGTTACGATAATAGTGTGAGTGGCTCATCATCAATGACAGTTTCAATTGTGATCTTCGCAGGTTCTTTCTTGTGATTGGTTGTTGGGAGTTGTGTCAGAGAGTGAGAAACACTGTGTGTCTTCTCCCCTGCTGTGCATAATTGTCTTCCGCTGTTTATCCCTACCTGTGTGAAGTGTGGACTCTGTCTCCTCTCTCCCCTTCTCTTATGCATGTATGGGCATGTGTGAGACTGTCTGTGTGTGAGTGGCGAGAAAATTCGCCGAGACAACCAAGTTCATAACTGTTGGTATCGGACCGAGATTGGAATTGGAGCACTGAGGGTTGAGCGCACTGAGGCATCTTCTTCATCCTGGCGACATACTGGCGAGAGTTTCATGGCGATTTACCTTCCCCAGTACTTAGCCAGCAGGGAAGAAGACTTTCAGCGGTGAATTCAAGTGTTCAGTGGCTGCACTGAACAAGCGCACTGAGCCTGTCAGGGCGCTTGGCAAGGAGTGGCGAGTACAGGGCTAATTCGCCATAGCCAACCGTGAGGGTGATACAACTAATTACCCCAGAGTGGTGAGTTACCCCTGAGGACATCAGGGAACCCTGAGCGGCATCATCCCTGGGTGGCGCTGATAGAGATTGATGCTGTATATCAATGTCCAGGAGGAATAACCCCATCCGGGGCTATTTTTAGTATCAGCGGCTACCTGGCACTKTGGCGAGATATTTTGGAGTTGGCGAATTGGGTGCCACAGTACCAGATACATGGTATCTGGAGTGAAGGGGTGCAGCGCCACAAGATCCTGAAGAGGATCAACAATTTTGAGGAGGTTTTGTGCGTGGGATTGTGTGGGAGAAGCTCTGGAGGAAATTGGCGAGATCAGGGTATCATCAGCCATAGCCAGATCTTCATCATGAACTGCAAGATTCTCTGCAAGTGAGTCCGTTCCATGCACCTGCCTGTATTGCGATCCAGATAGTAGTAGATTAGTGGAAGAAAATGGTCTATCTGTCTGCCAGTGACTGGATATGAAAATCGCAGACTGCATGACAGCCATAGCCATCTTTCCCCTACCTCTCTCTGCTCATATCTCATCCTCTGTTGACTCTTTCTAATCCAAATTGGTTATGTGACTGCTATAYTGTATTGMGATTGTCCTGGGAGGCTCAAACAGGGAATTMTGTACTGAAAGGTAGTGATACTGTGAAKTATAGTTTTGCGTYGAGTCTATTTTTAGCCTGTGCTATCTAGGGTMAGTCATAACTTCAATTCTGTCCATCAGAATTCAGTTCTGTCAGTCCCCAGTAAATCGCAAATTGARAACAGTCAGTACTGTCAAATYGCAGAGTTGGATTTCTAGTATTTCACAGGATACAGTGAAATTTGTGATTCGCCATACCCTAAGGTATGGCCGCCAGAGTCATCAGGGTCTGAAATTGAGTCTGAGTCAGGTTACAGGGTATCTGTCTGCATCGCTTGTTGTATTTGACCTCTCTGTGTCTGTACTAACCATTTCTGTCATTCCCACTGATTACTTTTGTTTTCTAGTGGACACCGGAACTTCTAGTGGGTCTTTGGAAGACTAGTGGAGTGACTGTGTTGCTTCCAGTGTGGTCCAGGGTCAGTAAAAGGAAATCGTGTGACTGATTTTGCTGGACTTACAGTCTGTCTGACACCTGACCCCAGAGACACCCTTCTAACCCCAAACCGTTGATTGCCTACTCACCCACCTACTCCAGTGTTGAGTGCTGCAGCGATTCCAGGGTATCTGCAGGAATCTGTGCATCGCTGCAATTCTTTCTGCTGTTATTTTATTTCTGGGTTTTATTTGAACTGGGAAAATGTCCCAACAAGGGGATGAGCAGCAGCCACATGTGCAGGTTGTGGTGAAGGCAGAAGGTGAACAACCTTCTGCCTCCACTGCACCCCCTCCATCTCTGACTGCTACTCAAAGGTTGAAGAAAGAGGCAGAGGAACAGCTCAGACTGCAACAGGCCAGAGTGGCTRAATTGGCACGRCAGGAGGCTGCTGAGCTAGAGGCTGCAACAGATCACTCCAGGAGAGAGTATCTGTTGCAGCAGCTAGACAAGTCTCTCGCTGATGATCGGTGCTCCCAGGTCACCAAACATATGGCTGAGATGATCCTGTTGGAGCATAAGATCACCAGCTCCCAGTTTACAAACTGGGATGATCATTTTGTGCGGCTGGAGCGTCGGGTTGACGAGCTGTCAGCTCAGCAATCCAAGATCCTGGACTCTATCCACGGCTTGTCTACTCAGCTGGCAGCCGCCAAGCTGATTACTCCTCATCTCCCTCTGTTGAAACCCAAAACCTCTACTCCTCCTTCACCACCTCCTTCCCCTCCTACATCCCATGGGGGATCTGTACATTCTTCCCGGTCATCTACTCCTTCCCAAAAGGCCTCAGCGAAGGCCACCTATGCTGCTGTGACTGCAGCAGACAGAGGTCCCAAGATCCCTGCTCCCAACAAGTTCAGGGGCGATGACCCCAAGACTGATGTTGGGGACTGGGTTGCTGGGACCAGAGCCTACTTGAGGGGCTTTGTCTGTGCAGAACAGACCAAGGTGGCAACTGTTTTGGGGCTGCTGGAAGGGCCTGCACTGAAGTGGGCCACTTCAACTTCCAGCAGTCTGCAACAGTCCATGGAGGACTGGGCCTTTGGGTTGGGGGTAGACAGACTTCTGCAGGCCCTGGATGACCGGTTTGCAGACAAGGAGCGGGCCCGCAAGGCTGCCGACAGGATTGCTCGCCCGGGACAGCAGCGGTACAACGGCACCCTACAGGCCTTGTTTGTTGAGTTCGAGCAGCTCACCTCCACCCTTGGACTGGTCACGGCACCTGATGATATGCTGACCAGTTTTTGCAGGGCAGCTCCTGACAAGTTTGCTGTTGCACTTTACAGCGCTGGGTACAAGGACTGGAGGTCCTTTGGTCGTGCAGCCCTGGAAATGGAGGCCAAGCTCCACGTCCAGGCCCCAACCTCTGAAAGGAGGAAGGGTGCCTTCCCTAGAGGCAACAGGAGGGGAAAGGCAGCCCTTACTCATGCGGGATCTGCCTCAGGATCAGATACCGATTCTCAGCCTGATGTGCCTTCAAGTGGGATCGGATCTGCTGCTAAGACAGATGTTGCAGCAGTGGTCACACGCTGTGTTGGGAGCTCTGCAGTCGCAGAGAAAGTTTTTTACCCCCACAGCCTCAGCCACTACCAAGGGGAAGGATAAGGGACGTCGTCCTTCCTCTTCCCAGCGCCCTAATTTGCCTAGAGACGTCCACATGCCAGCTGACCCTCTCAATCCCTCCACACTCCCCTGGCATGACCTCAAGATCCAGGAGGGAGTCTGGAGAAGAAGAAAGGAGAGAGGGGTTTGCCTAAGGTGTGAAGGCCAACACTTCTTGAAGGACTGCCCTTACATGCCAAGCCCAGGTAGTCAGTCAAAAAACTGAAACAGACCCTGGGGACTGCAGTTCCCCACAGTGCTGCACCTTCATCTGCTGAGGTAGGTGAATCTGCAGTTGTTTCAGTTGAGGCTGCATGTGATGATGTATGTCTGGGGACTGCGTGGGCAGCATCCTTCGTTATAAGGATCCTGACCCGGATCAGGGATTAGAGGGGCATAAGGCTCAGATGATTGCTCCCTTTTCCTTCATCTGAAGGGACAAAAGGGAAACCAAATCTGAACTCATCCTACCCTACCCTCGATCCATGAGAGAGGTGGAAACCACAACTCCTTTCACCTGTGTTGATTCACATTCTGAATCTTCACTGTCTCTCGTTCTTGTGGGAGTTGTAGTTGTCAGTATTTGTAGGCGCAAATTCTGGCAACACTCCATGTCCTGATCAGGGTTAGCTGAGAGTCAACAATCTTCCCTCTTCCCGACATTGTGTAGTGAGTGCCATTGTCCCAGGCTTTCAACCTTCTACCCCGGGCTCCTTATCTGTTTGATAAGTTGAGCACCAACAAATTTATTGTTGATAGCCTGGATGATAATTAGTTATGCTTCTTGTGGTGAGATTACTTATCCTACCCGTGATCTCTTACTGCAGCCCTTCAGTTCTACTGACCGACTTGCATCCGGTTTATGTCTACTAAGGGGTACACACCCGGTCCGACGACTATAGCCAGCAATTCCGAGTTTCCTTTCTACTGACATCCCAGTTTACTATGGAGGTCAGGAGTATAGGAACTCTATTGCGGCAATAGGGTGTCGTTCACGGATCTCAACTTTTCAGAAGTGATCGATTGCGTAATAGTCAAAAACTAGGTTATCCGTGGTTCTTGATGCAATCGAGACCAACTGACACTTTGAGGTTGCCTCCTCCTGACCTTATTGCTACAGCACAGGTCAAGGGCATAGGTTACCCTGTGAGTATCTCAGGTTTTCCTCTTCAGGCAAGAGTGTTATCTCCATAACTCCCTTCATCTGCTGGTTCATTACCAGAAAGTGAAGCGTGGGCGCGGAGGTCCGTTCTCCCCGGGGGGGTAAGTATGTRATGAAACCTGCAGATTCTCAATGGACTGTATATTAGGCTGAGGGCGAAGCTTGGGGCWTGCCTCGGTCTGGTCGCGTCGTAGGTTCGACTTCCGCTGTTTATCCCTACCTGTGTGCAGTGTGGACTCTGTCTCCTCTCCCCCCTTCTCTTATGCATGTATGGGCATGTGTGAGACTGTAAGTGTGTGAGTGGCGAGAAAATTCGCCAAGACAACCAAGTTCATAACACCTGAGTAAGCCATGCAGAAGCACTGCCGCAGCGACTTGTGCRAGGTGGTCTGCAGTGAGCCCGAAGACGAAGTGGGCGAGAAGGAGAGTTTACCCATAGTGATAGGGGTAGCAGTGGCCATAGCMGCCATAGCTGATAGAAGAGTGTAGCGTGTGTGTGTGTGCGTGTGTGTACAATTTGACGTGTGTGGGATATCCAGGGTGATCCTGTGTGTGAACAAAGAGTTGGGTGAGTGACAAACAAAGGGTTGTACAAGCGCTAATGCGCCATAGCCATTTGCAGTGAGCTCGTATCTGAACTGTGTTCTTGGTTACTATATCTCTGAGTTTTGAGTGGGCGCTTGTCGCCAGTTTGCTGCGCAACCTGTTTACATGCATGTGGAGTGTGAACGAAAGTGAGTCTGATTGCAACACTTTCAATTTAGACATTATTTTAGTGCCCACGCAAAACACCGCAGACAGACAGAAAACACTTTCAATTTAGGCACTATTTTAGTGCCTAAAGCATAGAGTGCCACAGACTGAGAACTCTGCTCTTTTCTGAGTTTTGCCGCGGGACTGTGGGACTTGCTGAGATTCCCGCATTCTGCTGAGATTTCTAAATGAGTGTGCATAATTGCTGAGTTTCTGTGTGTTTGTCTGACTGCATGATTGCTGGGGTGCGTGTGTGACTCGCCAGGGTACTTGTATGCTGACTTACCTGTGGCCGTGCTTTTGTGGGGTTGGAGCAGGAACTTAGCAGTAGACAAGGCCCACGTAGGTTGGAAAACACCAAGTAGCAGGTAGGTAGGCAGAAGAAGACAAAAGGTTAGTACCGTAGGCTTACAACCTAGGGGTACAGGTCCAGTAGTCTGAGTCTAGGGCCTGCAGTGAGGGATATCAGACCGCAATGATGTTTTTCCCCGAAATCGGAGAAGGGACCCGTCGCTTGGGAGGCCGTGCGGATTGGAAAGCCTCCGCTCGAAGAGGTATTAGTCCGGTATATCTTGAGGAAGAGCGAAGCACTCTTCCTCATTTGCAGCTTCGCAAGTTGTGCGACACGCTGCTTGGGTGAGCACTCAGTGTGGTAGCACTGGGGAGGAAGAAGGCGGGCTTGGCCCTCCACCTGGCTATGGTGGGGAGGACCACGAAGGAAACCCCGGGAGGAAGGAGTAGCAGGAGGATGGTGAGCAAGGAGGAGAGTGGTGGTGGTGCTTGGCGGTGGTGGTCTGCATCTTCATCTTGTAGGTTGGCACTGCACCTGGAAGGCCCCAGTCGGGGTTGGCTTACACAAGGAGGACTTCGGGGTAGAGTTAGGCATGGTAGCCATAGGAGGAAGGGCACATTAGCTTGTTGTCCTTTGAACATGGATCATTTCTCCATTAGTCCGCCACAGCCATCTACTCGGCCAAGGAGGAAGGTGTATGAGATGGCTACGATGGACCTCTTGAGTGGTTGGCAGTAAGGAGAGGATGCGGGCATTGGTTCTGGTTCATTCTTTCTTTCTTTCTTTCTTTCTTTTTTTTTTTTTTTTTTTTTTTTAACAAAAAAACAAGGCCTTATGGTCCTGGCTCCTTTTCCATTCTGGGGAGCATCAGTCCGGTTCCTATTCCACCGGCAAGTCACAGAAACAATACATAATAATTACAGACCCCACGCTTCCTTCCGCTTGGCCGAAGGACCCCTGGCCAGCATTGATTGCTCCATTTACATGGAGGATTGACTGTCAGCTTGCCATGCTCCACCTTTTCCTCTCGGGTCTACTATAGAGACCTGCCATATGTAGCTTGAAAACGGAGAAAGGTTAAGCCTTCTCCCACACCCCCTATCTTTACTTGCCCTGTACACCCTGTTTTTGATCGGTAAAGTAGGGGACCTGCCGGACACAACTATTTTTAGAAAATTAGGTGTCGGTCAGCCACATGCTGTGGTAGGACTTCACTAGGGAGTTCTAGTGCAGATAATGTTTGCCTAATTGATGAACGGGTCAAACATCGATGAGGGAACAGTTGACGATGCAAGACTGACACGTTCGAGATCACGTAGGATCCCGCACGCGTTTCAGGCCCTACAACCGGGAGAAGAATGACGGCTTCGTGCCGAACGCAGAGCCCGTGCACTAGCAGCAGCTAGGGAAACAGTGAACGCCGCAGCTAGGGAACAGGCTGCAGCATCAGCCAGGGCAACAGCCATGGCTTCCGCAGCAGCATCCTCTGCTGCGTCCTCGGCTGGGACCAATGGGACCCAGTTGGGAATGCCCACAGGGTTCACGGGTACTTCCAGTTCAGTAGGTTCTCGACAGTCTACAAGTCAAATGGCGGGCTCGCAGTTCAGCCCGTTGACCCCACGCGAAAGGGAGCTTCNAAATGGCGGGCTCGCAGTTCAGCCCGTTGACCCCACGCGAAAGGGAGCTTCGAGAGCTCCAACAGGTCGAAAGGATCCGTGAACGATTAGAGAGGGAACTGAAGCAAGCAACCGATAGAGAAAGAGAAATCAAAAATAGAACAGYCAGGCTTGATACGTTAGAGGCAGRCAAGGCTGAGTTAGAGAGTTTGGATGAGTCAGGACTGTCTGACCCAATGAAAGTATTGAAGAACAATATGCTGTCGCTGCATGCGCACGTGGACAGTCGATTGGACTTTATGCAGAACTCCCTAGACCWGATCTTGAACCTTTTACAAAGGCMAGGATTTAGGCCACCAGCRCAGTYGCCGTTGYCGTTAACGGCGATGTCAGRCCCCTTTCCTGTACAAGCTRGCACACAACCAAGTGGCACGTCTGCAGCAGTCTCACAGACTGTTGCTTCTTCYTTTTCGGGTCCAGCGGTGGTAGCTACACCACCACAACAACCTGTTCCTCAACAAGGACAGCCGCAAGGTCTATGGTACCCTAGGACCCCTATGAAACCGCCTCTTGCCTTCTCAGGCGAGAAGAAGGATGAGGAACTCAACACTTGGTTGAGAACGGTTCCAGTATGGGTAAGGGCGAAGAGGACTTTGCAGGAGGAGGAGGTGATTACTGCTACATCTTACCTCGAGGGTAAGGCAGCCAAATGGCTAGATSGTTTAGTTGCAAAGGCCRGGTACGRACGACGCATGGCGGACTGGGCTAGGACAATKACGTTAGACCAGTTCATGGAAATGGTAGAAGCTCGATGGCACAATCCACARCAGGYGCAAATGACCACTGATGCGATGCATAGACTAGACCAAYGAAAGTTCAAGTCGGTCAGAGAGCTTACGACTACCGTTGAGAGCCTAATCGTCGTTCCTGGCATCAACTACGATAACCAGTTCCTCTTGACCACATTTGTGAGATGTCTTCCGGAGAACCTCAGGCTCGCCTCGAGTATCACTCATTTGAGACATTATCTAGAAAAGCCTTAGACTTAGAGGCCACTCTAGGAAATGTTCAACCTACCCAGAATGACGCGAGGAAGAAGAAGAGTCCACAGGAATGGAAGAAGAAGGGGGCTAAACTGATGATAGTTGAGTCCGATGGGACTCAAACAGAGATCGACGAGCTCACCGACCTGTTGGACGTTTCAGAGTTGGACGGCGAGGAGATCGTTGAGGGTAGCACCCTCGCCGCAGTAGTTAAGGCTAAGGCAGGTGGCCGAATGAAGGGCCATCAAAAGAGTCAAGGGAAGGTCGCCTCCAATCAGACCAAAGTTGCTGATTGGGTCAAGGCAGGTCTTGATCAGGAAGTGTGGCGGGACCGCCGAGTGCGTGGTGCTTGTATTAACTGTGGTGAGTACGGACACACCCCGTACAAGTGCCAGAACGCAAAKGTCACGCAGAAGATACCTCCTAAGATGGGGGCATCTCCTTCCCAGGCCTCTAGCTCGGGAAACACGTGAGGCCGGTGGAAGTTTTAGCYGCTTCTACTCATGGTGAAGTGGGCTCGATACCCTCCCCACTTCATGAGATGGTCATAGCTAATGACTCTTTAGTCACCCCGCAGACTTATCCAGACCAAACTATGCTCTGTACGTTGGATGTGTCTGAAGCCTTAGAAGATCTGGAAAGCGAGTGGTCAAACAAGGACCYTCGTGCATCTTGGGTGSCACTAAGGAAAGGTCCTAGAGGGGAACATTTCGTGGTGGAAGTTGATGTAGGAGGCCGCAAATGTGGTGCCTTCATAGACATTGGCTCCACGCGGAATTACATAAGCCGCGACTGTTTGGAAAGGCTGCACCTACAGGACCGGGCACAACACCTTAGTAGACCCGTAGCATCTACTTTGGCCAATAAGGAGCGCATGATAGTCACAGACTATATCAAAGACATAGTCTGTACCTTCTCCTATGGAGGAGGGGAACTTAATCATAAGATTTCGTTCCTTGTTAGTGACGACTTACCATTCGACATGTTGTTAGGCATGTACTACCTTGAGGTTGCCAAGCCCTAGTTTGACTAGGACAAGAAGGTGCTAAAACATAAGTTGCCTGATGGCAGAACAGTCAGATTGACTAAGTTCAAAGTCAGTAGCATAATAGATACCTATGGCTGCTTGTGTGCATCAGCGTTCTATAACTATTACAAACAGAACCAAGAGGAGGGTATGTACCTAGTGTATGTCTCTGAGAAAGGGGAGGCCGTTAAAACACCCCCAGAGATAGAACACATCGTTGCTAAGTTCCCTGATCTGTTCGAGGAGCCTACAGGAGTCGTAGAAAGGGAGGTTGTCCATGCCATAGAAATCATTCTAGGGAGTGAAACCCCAAAGGGAAGGATCTATAGGATGGCTCCGGCCGAGTTGTATGAACTTCGGCGACAACTGAAAGAGCTGACAGAAAAGGGATGGATCCGGCCAAGTACTTCCCCCTACGGATCTCCGGTGCTATTTGTACCGAAGAAGGGGGGTACATYGAGGATGTGCATWGACTATAGAGGCCTCAATGCCATCACAGTGAAGAACGCAGAACCTCTACCTCGCATAGACGACCTATTGGATAGGGTGCAGGGATGCAAGTACTATAGCAAGATAGATTTAAAATCCGGCTACCATCASATCGCAATAAGACCTGAGGATCACCACAAGACTGCATTTCAAACSARATATTGTCTTTATGAGTTTGTTGTGATGCCCTTTGGCCTTTGTAACGCGCCGGGTACATTCCAGCACCCTATGAATAGGATCTTTCATGACCACTTAGATAAGTTTGTCGTTGTCTACTTAGACGATATCCTTATCTTCAGTAAGTCTGTCGAAGAGCATGCACAGCATGTTGAGACTGTACTCTCCCTCTTGCGACAGCACAAGTATAAGGTCAACCTAGAAAAGTGTGAGTTCGGAAGTACTAAGATCTTATATTTGGGTCATGAAGTATCCGCGGAAGGGATTAGGCCGGAAGATGCGAAGGTGGCTAGTATAAGGGACTGGCCACAACCTCAGACTGTTACCGAGGTCAGATCTTTCTTAGGAATGTGCGGCTACTATAGGAACTTCGTAAAAAACTATTCTATAGTCGCCTCTCCTTTGACAAATCTAACTCGACTTGAAACGCCGTGGGACTGAAGTGATGAGTGCGAGGCTGCTTTCAAACGATTGAAGCATGCACTCATGAATCATGTGGACCTCATGGTTCCCGATCCTCAAAAGCCATTCATAGTAACCACTGACGCAAGCCAATACGGCATTGGCGCAGTGCTGGCTCAGCAGGATGGGAAGAAGTTGAGACCGATTGAGTACATGAGCAAAAAAATGCCATCGAAAAATTTGGCAAAGTCCACCTATGAAAGGGAACTCTATGCTTTCTACAAGGCACTTGTCCATTGGAGACATTTTCTGTTAGGACGGTTCTTTTATTTGAGAACTGACCACCAGACGCTCAAATGGATCAAGACTCAACCGGCTCTTTCTGATGCACTCAAGCGATGGATTGAGGTCATAGATCACTATGACTTCAAGCTTGAGTATCTGAAGGGAGAGTACAACAAGGTTGCACATGCGCTGTCCCGTAGAGCAGACTTGGTGTCTCTCAGGAAGTGACTCAATCGTTGGTGGGAGCCTATCAGGAGGACCCTGTCATAATGGACATCATGCGCAAACTTCAGGCAAAAGACAAGGCCACAGAAAGTGAGTTTGCGATGGTGGATGGGTTACTCTTTCTTGATAAGGCCGGGTGTAAAAGGTTAGTAGTTCCATCGAGTGAGAGTTTGCGTAGTTTATTTCTAGGAGAATGTCATGACGCAACCGGACACTTTGGYTACAAAAAGACGAGTGCCAATCTAGTACAACGATTTTGGTGGCCTGGAATGCTAGATGACGCAAAGAAGTATGTAGAG
>BFEA01001001.1:4284-14632 GCA_003427395.1 Chara braunii
AGGGTCCAGTCAGTCCCAGTCCAGTCCAGCAAGTACCGTACGGGACTGTGTGCACAATGGGCCGATGGAAAAGGGCCAGACCAGCGAGCTACAGACGTATAAATCAAAGAGTAGCGTCCAGCCATTCATTCATTCCTGCGTAAGCCATGCGGAAGCACTGCCATAGCGACTTGTGCGAGGTGGTCTGCAGTGAGCCCGAGGACGAAGTGGGCGAGAAGGAGATAGCCATAGCGATAGGGTAGTAGCGGCCATAGCCGCCATAGCTTTAGGTGTGTGCGGGTGTGTGCGTGGGTACAGAGTGTGTGGTGTGTGGGGTATCCAGGGTGATCCTGTATGCGAACAGCAGTGTCGAGGGAGTGACGAACAGAGAGTTGTTCAGGCGATGTACCGCCATAGCCATGTGAAGTGAACTTGTATCTGAGTGCGTTCTTGGTACTATATCTCTGAGTTCTGAGTGGGCGCCTGGCGCCAGTTTGCTGCGCACCTGTTTGCATACGCGTGAAGTGTGATTGAATGCGAGTCTGATTGCACATTTCTTCTACATCAAGTATGTGGTTCTTTGAATTCAATTTTGAGCCTTTATATTATTTTCATTTAAAAAATTTGAACCTTGAAGTTTGTGGAACATTGGATGATTGGAAGTTTCGGTTATAGTAACTTCCAATCTACGGGCATTGTGTTGTCCCTTATTTGCTGTCTATGCAAAACGTTAAGCCATATTACATGAATACATTGAATAGACAACTTTTTTCTTTTTTTCCCCACTCTTCTTTTGTGCGGGCATCACCCACAGTGCCCACCTCACAGACGCTATACAGATACAGCGTCAGATGGCTCCTGTACCTTTTCAGGTATGCAACTACGGGTTTGTTGTGATGGCTCGCTTCGCGTCAGTGTTCTTGAAAAGCAACTGCCTGAACTCCCCTGTCGTTTGTTATCCAAGCGCGACTCCAACTGAAACGGTTTCACCCAGTTGACCCGACATTGCAGACACAGAGGCTCGATCCCTAGACCTGTGCCCTAACCCTGTACATTGACCCTGTGTGCTGAGCAGGATTCGATCCCTAAACCTACCCTGTACCCTATATATTGACTGTGACATGCCTTGTTGGGCGATGTACATATATAACCGAGGATCCGCAATGTGATAAAAAGGACTGAATGGACAATGCAGTGCTAGTGAAATCTCAACAAGCAGTGTGCATCCTGATACATACAAAAATGGTGCTTTACAGCGCAGTGGAAGACTTAGATACAAGTCCTGACCTGACCGGGACTGATTTCCCTCACGTAGTACAAGACAGCGCAGCAGAATGCTAGAATGCCAATAACGAGCCCAATCAATGTCGCAATTCAGACTAAACATACATCATCCTCATCACAAGGTGTGAAGGGGGCCTGGCGCTACGCACAGGAAGAATGTGCCAGGTCCAGATTATGCACAGACGAAGAGGAGGGAAACAAACGAAGAAGAGGAGGGGGGAGATGGGAAAGTTGTTAACACCAAGTCTTCGTTACAAGTCCCAAATAATCCCTAGTCAAAATGTCTGAAGCCCAATGTCGAGTCTGGATCCAAATGTCACCAAGCTCTCTGTCTCTCGTAGTCCGCTGATGCAGTGAAGTCAGGTAGCGAGAGGGTGGGAGGGAGATGGTAGACTGAGAAGAGGAAGAAGAACTCTCTCTCTCTCTCTCTCTCTCTCTCTCTCTCTCTCTCTCTCTCTCTCTCTCTCTCTCTCTCTCTCTCTCACGTGTCAGGTACTAACCTGTGAAGATGGCGCTGTGCTGCAGGTACCTCAAAGACGAAACTGGAGCAACGGCACTGCAGGCAAGCCTCCCTGGCCTCCGCCCAATCTCTCTCTCTCTCTAGTACTGCTCTAGCTCCTATGGCACCAAGCGCTGAAGACTACTGCTAATGCTACTAGCGCCCAGTGCTGAAGACTACTGCTAGCGCTACAACTAGTACTGCAGCGCTCCTCCAGAGTGCTGCTGCCGAATCCTGANTCTCTCTCTCTCTCTCTCTCTCTCTCTCTCTCTCTCTCTCTCTCTCACGTGTCAGGTACTAACCTGTGAAGATGGCGCTGTGCTGCAGGTACCTCGAAGACGAAGCTGGAGCTATGTCGCTGCAGGTAAGTCACCCTGGCCTCCGCCCAATCTCTCTGTCTCTCGTATTACTCTAGCTCCTAATAGCGCCCAGCGCTGAAGACTACTGCTAACGTTACGACTACTCATGCAACACTCCTCCAGAGTGCTGCTGCCGAATCCTGAAGACTACCTCCTGCCTCTTGAACTGCACGGAAGTGCCTGGGAAGTACCTAGGAACGACCTGCAGCCTGCAGGGCGGGCCAGTCCTATATAGTGCTGGCCCCTCCAGGAGGTTGCTATTGCCAATGCCGAAACGTGCCAGACCCTGGCTTCGAAGCTCAACCGAGGGTTGTCTTGAAAACAGGTCCAAAATGGCCTGTGCTAAAACCCTGGTCTGGTGCCTGAGTTTCAGGGCAGGTCGATCTCATGAGGGCCTGAAATGGCCCTCCGTTTCAGGCTAAAAAGACTCAGGGTCGGAAAGGCCCTGTTTTAGGTTGAAACGACACAAGGCCTTTAGGCCCTTGTTTTCAGGCTTTCAGGCTGAAACGACAGAGGGCTTGTAGGCCCTTGTTTTCAGGCTTCCGGGCTGAAAACGACACGGGCCTGAAAATGGCCCATGCAGCTTGTCGCAAGCACAACATGTTATACCCCCCCTTCCTTATGAAGTCAAGCCGGGTCGAGGGCGAAGCTGGCGATCTGAAGGTGGAACCTGGACGCGGGGGCGACGTGGAGCCGAAAATACCGGCTTGCCTTGCATCTTGCGTTTGTAGCGTGCGAGAACATCTGGAGCTGTTGCTTGGAGTTCTGCACGGGTCAACCAACGGTCAACTTTGTGAGTGCAGTACACAAAGTGTACCAAGTACTCGGTTGGCCCGTTGCCGTAGCGTCGCTGGGAGATGATGTCGTCGACCTCTTGAAAACCGTCCATAGAGGGTGGGTCTTGCAATCGTTGCCCGGGAAAATCGTCATGTTCCGTTGGCGTTTAAAGAGCCAACTTGGAGCAAGGAAAGACCGGGTAGACGGGCAAGTGGGCGGGCACCTGAATGGTGAAGGAAGGTCCTTCGGGTGTATCCCCAACAGGTGCCACGATCGGCCAGGGCCCCATCCATTCGGGAGGAGCTTGCGAGAGATATCTTGTTCAAGACTAAATTCTGCGGCGGAAACCCAAACGAGATCGCCGATGCGGAATGGGAAAGGAAGACGCTGGCGATTGGTCTGTTGGCTCATGCGTTGCTGCATCTTAGCCATCTGGTCGCGTGCCTTGACAAGTAGCTCTTGCATCTGACGCAAGAAAATAAGATGGTCGTCGCTCTCGGCCGTTCCTGGAATGATGTGTCCAACGGACAAGTGACCGGGGAGCCGTGCTCGAACTCGAAGGGCGACATCTCGATACCCGGGTGGATGGACGAGTCGTTGCCAACCCGACATCTGGCAGCCGCTCAACCCAATCCTTTTGATCGGGACGGATGAGAGTGCGGAGGAGAACTTGCAGTCTGATGCGCCCTCTCCGTTTGGCCATCGGTTTGGGGGTGGCGAGCTGAACTTGGCTTGAGAGATGAGGCCCATCGTTTGATGAGAGTCAACCAAAAATCGTACATGAACCAAGTATCGCGGTCGTATACGATTTCCTTGGGGTAACCCTTGGTTCGAATCCAACCGGCGTAAACAACTTCGGCCAACTCAGTGCCTTGGCATGATAACGACAAGGCAAAAACATGGCGAACTTAGTAAGTCGGTCGACCATCGTGAGAATCCAATCCACATCGGTCTTCTGCTTGGGAAACAGCCTAGTAATGTCTATGTCAATCGCTTTCCTTCGGCGCAAAGGGACCAGTAATGGACGCAACTCGCCGTACGAACGACGGTTGCGCGATTTGCAGCGTCGACAAACCTTGTATGACTCGCAATAGCATCTGACGTCGCCGAGAAGGCCGGGCCACCAAAATCGCTCACGAAGTCGGCCAATCGTGCGATTGACTCAAAGTGTCCGGTGGCGGGAGCACCGTGGAACTCGCCAAGAAGGCGTGTACGCAAGTGAGAGACTTGGTACGCAAAGAAGGTCCTTCCCCCGTGTGTGGACAAGCAAGTACCCCTCTTGGATCCGGTAGTGAGAAGGCGCCGGATTAGGAGAGGAGCAATTCGCGTACTTGTCGTGAAACTCGGGGTCGGCTTGGTAGCCGCAGATGAAGTTGTCCCGCAGGTCATCGCCGATCTCGAAGGTCGAATAAACTGTGGTACAATGATCCGGACGTCGTGAAAGAGCATCCACAAAACGGCTAGACTTCCTCGGAATGTGATCGGGAAAGAAGTCGAATTGGTCGATGAAAGTCATCCAACGGGCGATGGTGCTATTGACGGTGTCTTGGGTCTTGTAGAAGACCAACGGATTATTGTTTGTTACCCATCAGAATTGACTTCGACCAAGGAGGAAGTGTCGCCACCGCATGAGCGAGTGTACGAAGGCTAGGAGCTCCTTCTTGCGTGCATCATCAATGGAGTGCACGATGGGCACTTTCTTGCTGAAGTACTCGACCGGATGCCGGTCCACGCCATCGTCTTGTTCGAGGATGACACCAATGCCATAGTCGGACGCATCCGTGGTGACGCGCGTAGGCAATAGCAGGTCATATATGCGCAAGACCTCCGCAGATAATATCGCGGCTGCGAGAGCCAAAAATGATTCCCGCGCATCCTCTCCAAAGTCAAACGGTCGATCCTCGCATTGAAGCTTGGTCAAGTGGACCGCGATCTTCGAGTATCCCTTGATAAAAACGTTGGTAGTAGCCGGCAAGGCCAAGGAACAAACGGACATCTGTGACGTTCCGCGGCTCCGGCCACTCTTGGATGAATCTTGTCCGATAACGGACTGATGCCCTCCGATGTGACAAAATGGCCCAAGTATTCCAACTCTTGCCGGACAAATTTGCACTTGTCGTGGTTGGCTTTGTACTTGGCGCGGCGGAGCGTCTCCAAGACTCGTCGAAGGTGCTTAAGATGATCCTCCAATGTCCGACTATAGACGAGAATGTCGTCTAAGTAGACCAGCATGAACCGATCCAACATCGCACGAAACTCGTTGGTCATTGTCGCTTGAAAGGTCGTCGGGGCATTGGTGAGGCCAAAAGGCATGACCACCCACTCAAAATGCCCATATCGCGTCTTGAACGCTGATTTATAGCGATCGTTCGGCCGGATCGAAATTTGATGATATCCCGACTTCAAATCCAACTTAGAAAAGTTCTTTGCGTTGCCCAATCGCTCAAGAAGATCGTCGATACGAGGAAGAGGCCCCACATTCTTGACGGTTTGCGCGTTGAGTTTGCGGTTGTCGATGCACAATCGTAGATCCTTGTTCTTCTTCCGTACGAAGAGAACTGGTGCTGCATATGGGGAGCTACTGGGGTGGATTCAGCCCTTGTCCAACAAGTCGTCGAGTAGTGCGCGGAGGACCGTAAGCTCCTCCTCGCTCGTGTGATAAGTGCAACCTTTCGGCGGCATGACAACGGCCTTGAGAATGATCTGGTGAGAGATCGGTCGATCCGGCACCAAACCGGTAGGTGACTCGAAGATGTCGGTGAAGTCGTCAAGCAACCGCACCACACGGGGGTCCGAAGACAAGTCCATGGGTGAAGAGTCAGCTACTGTGACAGTCCGTAGGAAGCATAGGCCTAGCCCGGAACGACTTGGCCGTTACCACTTGGCATCGGATCGAAGGGTGCAGAAAAGGAACAGTACACGACACTTCGGCATCGAAAGCGTCGCGGGCGGTAAGAGTTCGCCGGTGGAAGTTGACCGTGTGATCCGCACTTGCAAGCCAAGGCATTCCCAAAATAATGTCGAAGTCCGTTGTCGGGACTTGTGGGTCCCGAATAACTTCCCATCACTCGAGAGATTGAATATAGACAAATTGTGCACGACAGAGAAATCTGGAGTAAGGAGGAAAGAGAGAGAAAAGACAAAGGATTAGGCCGCAGGAGGGAGTGATGCCTTAGGGTGAGAACCACAGGAGGAGAGAACCGGCGACGGCAAGCGAGTAAGCGCAAGAACATGGGCACATAGAACATAGCATGAGGCCGGGAGGGCCGTTGGAATTCAACAAGACTAAGGCCAAAGGGCCCTTGAACCAGCAAACGCGGCACGACAACAACAAAAGAATGGGGGAGTCGAGAGACGGACGACCCCGGAGGCCGTGGGAGGCTAGAGAATGAGGGGCCAATGTGGGGGCCACCTACGGGAGCCTCGGGGTGGAGGCCCTGCAACCAAAGGAATCGGCGCGCACAAGGCGCGAGAAAAGACGAGGGAGATGGGTCACCGTCGGGCGGACACCTTGGGGAAAGGCACCCGGGGCCACGTGGGACTAAGTAAAAATAACGGCATCCGGGACAAAATGTGGGCCGCCGACGGGACTAAGTGTTGGGAACCACCGACGGGACTAAGTGTCGGGGACCGCCGGCGGGACTAAGTGTCGGGGGCCGGCGGCGGGACCAAGTGTCGGGGACCACCGGCGGGGCCAAGTGTCGGGGACCATCGACGGGAAATTGGCGGGGACATGTGAAGGTCTCAAGAGGAAACGGCGGCACCACATGTGGGGAAAATAATTAAGACATGGTGCACCGTCAAGATCAAGATCTTGACGGCCAAAAATATTAGCACCGCTAGTGCAAGCACTAGCGGTAGCTAACGGGAAGGCCGAAAGGAAAAGAAAAAGTAAAGAAACATGGAGTGGGAGGCATGGGAGCAATCCGAAAAATCTCGGATCAGCCTCCCTCAAGAAAATGGAGTCAATAGAGACCCCACGAGAAAAATAGGCCTCCGGGAGAAAATTGGAGTAGGAGGGGCCACTGTGGGAGAAAACTAGAGGTAAAAGGAAACTCCCATAGGCATGGGAAGGCCATTATTGCAGTCCGAGATATAACGGACTCCACCTTGGGCATAGGAAGGGCCAAAACTATGAGGAGGGGCCTAGAAAAGGGCCTTAACGGCCACTTGACACTTGGCATGCTAGAAAAAGACTGAAAAGAAAAGAAAAAGGTGGGAAAATAAGACGAAAGGAGTGAGAAGGAGTGAGTGACTTGGCCGTCAGTAGGGACTGCCACACGTAGGGACTGGCAGGTCCCTACTGTCCAAGAAAGGAGGAAAAAAAAAAGAAAATAAAAGAAAAGAGAAAAAAAAAAAAAGAGAAAAAAGGTTTTAACGGTAAAAAACGGCCACCTGGGAGATACATTCGTGAGCAGATTGGTTCTGGAATATGGCGGTTGCAATGGACTTTGATTTTTTTTATCTTTGCAGAGAAAATCAAAGAAAATCAAGACCCCATGCAACCGAAATAAAACGGATTACATGGGGAAGGAGAAACACATGTTTTAGATGCATCTGAAGCCAAAATTGAGTCCGAATGCACTTGGGAGTTGACCGTTTTCTTTTCTTTCAAGTAGGGGCTAGTTTTAGGGCATTGGGGCTAGGGAATTGACCCCTATTGTAGTCTGAGTTGCAACGGATTGCATGGGGGAGGGGAAACACATGTTTTACGTGCATTCAAAGCCAATATTGAGCCCAGATGCACTTAGAAATCAAACGCTTCATTTTCTTCTGGCATGGTGCAAATTATGGGGCTGTAGGACTAGGAAAATGACCATGAATGCAGTCCGAGAAATAACGGACTGCATGAGGATGTCTAGGCTAAGGGAAAATGAGCCACGACAAACCCAAAAGGCTAGAAAAATGTGATTTCGGCATAGGGCAAGTAGAGACGGTAAACGGCAACCGTGAGTTGAGATCTCGCGGCCTAAAAAATCGGCACACATGTGGCACCTAAGGGAGAGATATTGGGACTGCCAAGGGCAAGAAGGTCCAAAAATAAAAAGGGGACACCAGCCGGGATGTTGTCGGGGACCAAGTGGGGCCAAATAATAAAAGTCGAAAAACGGGACACGCGTCGGCGAGACTACCGGCGGGACAAGAAAATGGAACTAGGCTGGAGGAAAGTGGTGGGGACTTAAGATGTTCCAAGGGAACCATGGACCAACACAATAAATAATTGCGCAAGCGAACGGCACCTTCGAGATCGAGGATCTAGACGGTGGAAAATATCAGCACCACTAGTGCTAGCACTAGTGGGGGCAAGCGGGAGAGCCATGAGAGAAAAGAGAAGGAAATAATGATGTTGGGAGGGCTGCCCAGCAGTCCGAGATATTTCGGACTAGCTAGGCATGAGAAAATAGAGCCTCAAGAGGCTCAACATGAGAAAAAGGCTGTCCTGAGAAAATCGGAGCAAAGGGGGATCAAAATTTGACAAACGGAGGCAAAATGAAACCCCCTAGAAGTATGGGGGTGCCATTGTTGAAATCCGAGATATAACGGCCAAGTGCCAGCTATGAATCTGGCCATGAATGAGGCTCCAAGGCCTAGAAAGAGAGTGCACAGCTAGTGGACACTTGTCACAACAAAAATAAAAGAAAAAGAAAGGAAAATAAGAGAAAATGGGGGGAGAATGAGACAAAAAGGGAGAAAAGAGTAGAGGAGAGTGTGCCGGCCTATTAGGACCTGCACAGTAGGGACTGGCAGATCCCAACTGTGAGTTCATCCCTCCTAGAATGAGGGAGGGCAATCCGGATTGGAGAGATATGGCCTTGCGGCCATATCTCAATAAATTTTGAATTAAAAAAAAGAAAATGAGAGAAAATGCAAAGGAGAAATCACCGGTTTTCTTTTAGACCATGGATCTGAGATCAGATCTCATGGTGGAGAGGAACTAGCGGTTTTTCGTGGGCCAGCTCAAAACGGCTAGCTCCGAAATGAGGTGGCAGCCCAAAATGGAAAGAAACAAGAGAGGGAAAGAGACAAAACTGTGCATTTGGCCCAAGCCAGATGCACCAAAAATTGAAAAAGTGGACTTAGGGGCTCAAATTTGAAGCAAGGGCTACTTGGCGGTGACACAGAATATTGTTGGTCTTAGATCTCAGCCAGATCCAAGGCTGAAAATGTGCCGCTGCATGGGAAAATATCTCGGCCTACCAAAAATGGGATACAAACTAAAAAAAATCGAGAAAAAGGCCCACTTGGCCTTTTTCTCTCAAGTAAAGATGCCCCTTGGGCATTTGGACCCAAGGGGGCAACAGTTTTGAGGTGAAAAGCAGGCCGAAGGAGGCCAAGACGCAATCCGAGTTGGTACCAACTACTCAGACTGCATGTACTTGGCCAAAAAGAGGCCCGGGTACCTCCAGAAAGGCCTAGTGAGGGAATTTTGCCTTGGGGGTACCTCAGTTCACCTCAAGGCACATGGGGAGGCCCATAGGCTGGCCGGACTGCTGGTTTCAGCCTACATAAGTTGGGAATTCAGTCCGCCACATTCACAATTGCATGAGGAGTGCCCATGCTGCCCAAGTGAGCTCATATGAGCACTCTTTCACTTGGAGAGAGGAGAGTGGAACCCATGTTAGTTTTGGAGCTTGGTGGAGACCATGAGCCAGGGAGAGGAGCTCTAGAGGCTAGTGGTGGTAAGGCTGGCACTAGGGAGGTGATCCGCCATAACCCCCTGGGTGSGAGGAAGAGAGAGAGGCTAAAGGGAGTCCCATTAGCCCTCCTAGAGGGGAGGACTCCATAGCTATGGTGATAGGAGYTTGTGGCAACTTGGGAGAAAGTGAGAGAAGAAGGAGAGGGGCTTGAGGGAGGAGGAAGTCATAGCCAAGGAGGAGTTTGTGCAAGAAAGAGGAAGCTTCATCAAGGTTGAGGCTCCATCTCCAAGGCATCAAGAAGGTGAGTGGAAAGAAGGAGTTTCTTCTCCATCTTTTTCTTCTTCTTCATCTTCTTTTTCTTCTTTTTCTCTTTTTTCTTCTTTTTCTTCTTCACTCTTTTTCTTCTTCCTTCCCTTCTTCATCTTCTTCATCTTCTTCATCTTCTTCTCCTTCTTTTTCTTCTTCTTCTTCATTACTTCTTCTTCTTCTCCCTCCTCTTCTACTCCTTCTTTTCCTTTTTCTTCTTCCTATTGGTCTAATGTAGATCTTGCCTCTCTCTCTCATGCTCGTAGGAGATGCTCCAATTCTTCCATGGATGATCTCATGCTCAATACTTGTGATATAGCCTAGTGTAGATCTTGCTTTTCACACACATGCTAGTAGGAGATGCTCCGATTCTTCCATGGATGATCTCATGCTCAATACTTCTGATATAGACTAGTGTAGATCTTGCTTTTCACTCACATGCTAGTAGGAGATGCTCCGATTCTTTCATGGATGATCTCATGCTCAATACTTGTGATTTGATCTAG
>BFEA01001001.1:26732-40740 GCA_003427395.1 Chara braunii
TTGGAAGCAATCTATCAAGGGGAAAGTTCACGGAAGTATCCCGGAATGAATCGCAACACATACATGCATCAAGGACAAGCAAATGATGAGTTTGGAAGCAATCTAGCAAGGGGAAAGTTCACGGAAGTATCTCGGAATGAATCGCAACACATACATGTATCAAAGACAGCCAAAGATGAGTTTGGAAGCAATCTAGCAAGGGGAAAGTTCACGGAAGTATCCCGGGGTGAATCGCAGCACATACATGCATCAAGAACAACCAAAAGATGAGTTTGGAAACAATCTAGCAAGGGGAAAGTTAACGGAAGTATCTCGGAATGAATCGCAACACATACATGTATCAAAAACAGCCAAAAGATGAGATTGGAAGCAATTTAGCAAGGGGAAAATTCACGGAAGTATCCCGGAATGAATCGCCACACACAGGCATCAAAATCAGCTAAAACACAAGATTGAGAGCATCTATACTAGAGGAAAGTTCACCGAAGTATCCCAAGATGAATCGCAACACACACAAGCATCAAAGTCAGCTAAAAAACAAGATTGAGAGCATCTATACTAGAGGAAAGTTCACCAAAGTATCCCAAGATGAATCGCAACACACACAAGCATCAAAATCAGCCAAAACCACAATTTTGGTTGGAGGAAGAAGATGAAGAAGGGGGAGGAGAAAAGGGAGAGGAAGGAGAGGAAGAAGAAGAAGGAGAAGAAGAGGGAGAAGAAGAAGAAGGAGAAGAAGGAGGATAGGGAGAAGAAGAAGAGAAAGAAGAGGAAGAAGAAGAAGAAGAAGAAGAAGAAGAAGAGAGAATGAGGAGAAACTTCCTCCTCTTTCACTCACCTTTTGCAGGTCTCTAAGCAATGGAGTCCCAGGCTTAGTTCTAGCTCCTTGAATATGGTTTTCCTTCCTCCCAAGTTCTCTCCTCCTCTTCTCACACCTCTTCTCAAGCTATGGCAGGCTCCTATCTCTAAGGCTATGGAGTCCTTCCCTCTAGGAGGGCTAAGGGGACCCCTTCTAGCCTCTCCTTCTATCTCACAGCCTGAGGGCTGTGGCGGACCACTCTCCTCACTTCCTCCTAGCCTCTAGGCCTTCTTCCTCGACCCTATCACCATAGCCAGGTTCCAGGCTAGCTCCGGCTCTCATCCCCTTGCTCTACTCCACTAGGATTCTCTAATGGACTCGTTTTGGCAGCATGGGCTCCTCTCATGCTCAAATGAGAGTGGCGGCCTGCACCTCCAGCTTATGTAGGCTGAAATTGGTGCACCGCCCAGCCTCTAGGCCTTCCCGAGTGCCTTTAGGTGGACCGAGGTACCCCCAAGGCCAAATTTCAGGTTTTGGCCTCCTTGTAGGTACCTGGGCCTCATCTTGGCCAGGTACATGCAGTCCGAGAGGCAAGTACCACTTCGGACTACCCCTTGGCATACCCCGGCCTCCTTTCTTATCAAAAGGAGCTGCCTTTTTGGGGTACCCATACCCAAAATGGAGCCTTTGATGAAAATTGAGGGCCTAAAGACCCTTTTCTTGTCTTTTTCCAGATCTAGGCCTCTTTTGGGTGGGCTGTTGCATTTTCCCAAGTGGCGGCACAATCTCAGCCTTGGATTTGGCTGAAATCCATGGTCCTCACTATTCCGAGCTACTCCCAAGCTCCCCTTGGCTCAAATTTGAGCCTTTAACTTCAAATTTTAATTTTTTTGGTGTATCTGGTCCAAGCCTTGGGCCAAATACTCAGTTTTGTCATTTTCCTCTCTTTGTTTTTCCCTCCTTTTTGCTGCCACCTCATTCCGGAGCTAGCCGTTTTGTGCCAGCCCACAAAAAACGGTTAAATTTCCTCCACCATGAGATCATATCTCAGATCTATGGCCCAAAAGAAAACCGGCCAACTCACATCAGCATTTTTCCTTATTTTTGTTGCTTTAATTCAGATATTGCAGAGATAATGCCCCAAGGGTCATATCTCTGCAATCCGGACTGCCCTCTTAGGATCTAGGAGGGATGAGGTCATCATTGAGMCCTGCCAGTCCCTACTGCTGCAGTCCCAACCTGGCGGCACATTTTCCTCCACCCATTCCTCCTCCTTTGTCTCATTCTCCCCCTTTTTCTCCCCTTTTTTCCCTCCTCTCTCTTTTATTTCTGTTGGGACAAGTGTCCAGCAGCTATTTCTTCTCTTTCTAGTTGTTGGACCCTACCCAAGATCTGATTTTGCAGCCGGCATGTGGCCGTTATACCTCGGACTGCAGTAGTGGCACCCCCAAGGTCCAAGGGGGCTCCTTTTGGCTGCCACCGCTTCCGGTTTGAGGCCCCCCTTGCTCCGATTTTCTCTGGCCAGCCTTTCTTTCTCGTAGGGCCCTCAGAACTTTGTTTTTCTTGGCCTGGCTGGTTCGGAATAACCCGGACTGCTGGCCAGAGCCCCTCACCGCCGCTACATCATTTTCTCCTTCCCCTCGGCACCCCCCGTCGGCGCGTGCCACGTCCTCCGTCTTTCTTGCGTCACACCCGCCTCTTTTGCTCTATCGACAATTTTCCGTTGATGCCCGACTTCTCCCCATTCTCTTATTATTCCTAGTCCATCCCCTTTTCCCGGTGTTATCCTATTTTCCCTTGGGTCATCATACATCCCCATTATTCAGTCGCCCGCTGTTCCGTCGATGGTTCCCGACACTAGTCCCGCCGGTACCCTTCCCGTCCTGTCGGTGGTCCCGCCGGTCCACATTGTTTTGCTTAGTCCCCCATGGTCCCGTCACCCATCCCGCGGTAATACTGCATTCCTACCTGGTTCCACGTGGTCCCCGAGGTTTTGCCCCACCAGTACCATGTTTTTTCTTGGTCTTTTGCCGCTACGTCCTGATGGCCCACCCGACCTGGTTATCCTTTTCCCATGCCTGGCACCCTACGTCCCATTCCTCTCCGCTCCTTTCCCATTTTGCGGCGCACATCCTTCATTGCTGCTATCTTTCCGACGGTCCCTCTCCGTTTTTCGGGGAAGGTTCACCTTCCGCTATCTCCTTACAGTCCTTTGCTTCCCCCTGTTTAGGGACCTGCCTAGATCGGTAGTCCCTGCAACTTCGGGCAGCCTCTAGATTCCTCGCGCCCGCGCCTATGCCTTGATCCTCTCACCCTTCTTGCCTCCGAGTCCGGTTTTCTCTGCCGTGCACAATTCGACCATATACAGTCTCTTGAGTGATGGGAAGTCATTCGGGACTCACCAGTCCCGACAACAGTAAAAAAAATCAGACCTTACTTGGTGGAGAAAGAGGGCAGGGGAAGGGTAGCCGGTCCCTTGTGCCACCAAGAAGGCAAAGGAAAGGACGTTTGAAAGAGTGGGAAAGAGGTGGAATTCAGGAGAAAGTATAAGTTGAAGCAAGGTCTGTTTGACTCAACCATTTCCCCGACTGCATGACTATGAGAAGAGGATGGGCTGATTGAGTAAAAGAGAGGGAACAAAGAGCAACCAAAAAACATGGAAAGATAGGCATGTGGGAAGGGCTATGTGTTGACCCCCAATGGGGGATTGTATGGATTTTTTGCTTTGTGTGGGACTGTGCAGGTAAGTGAAGGCTAGAGATGCCTTGAGCGGGATAGGGCCGGGAGGAACCGGGCGGAAAAAGGAAAGGGAAGAGGGGCAAAGGGGCTACGGGACCCTTAGCATAAAAACAATCCATGGAAATGACCTTCGTTTTTTAGACTTGGAGTGTAAATGAGAGAATGAAATGCAATCTTGCCGAGGGAAATGTGAAGTTGTGTGTGCATGCATGTAAAGGACCCGAAAAGACTAAGGGGTCTGCGTCAATAGGGTTGAATGAGATGTATGGGACCTGATGGGTGCATAGAGGCGAGGGGGAGGACGACATCGCCGCACCCCGATGACGCCAAAGGACCACAATGCTTAGGGAAATGGTGCGCGGCCTAAGGATGACGTTGAGCCTGCGCACAAGAGAAGAAAACTCTCAAAGAACCCCTGGACTGCATGCGTATTGGATGGAGCAATTGCTTGTGAACACAACCAAGAATCAAAAAAAAATCAGCATTGCTAAATGACCAGAGAGACTACCACCCGGTGTGAGAGTTGAGCTATATCCCCAATGTCAAAGCTCTCTCGCGCGATGGCCCACCCCCATCATCTCAAAGCACTAGGTGGGGGTGACCCTGGGACGAATGGCCCGCGCTCTGAGCATGAGCGTGGGCGGGCCGAATCAACTGGGACCCGCAGTGGGGTCGACTAAGGCTCGAAAGTCTACTGGGGTTTGACCCTACAAAAATGGTGGAGGTGACGGGCAAGGGGTTAAACTAACCCTTGCGATTCCGAAGGGGGCGCCCGACGCATTGCCGTGTACACAACCAAAGATAAGGAAATTGGACTTGTGCTTGCTCTTACCCTTGTGAGAATCGGATTTGAGGGTGGCTGGACGCATGGCATGGCCAGGCCTGGAGGTATAACATGCATGCTATGCACTTGATTAACCACCCCCTTGTGGAATGGCTCTAGCCCTCCTTCGTCCAGTGCTGGTGTTCGCCAGTCCGGGGAAGCCTTGGGCAAGTCGCAGGTCGACCCTTCCTCTTCGTATGAAAGAAGGGCTCCGGTTACCTGGCAGGCGGTTGGTCCTTCGGCTTCGGTCGGGGTCCGATGAAAATCCCGTGGCGGAGAGATTCGACCGAATGGGTGCCCTTCTCTTCTCTTCTTTGAGCCCAGCGGGCTTATGCACTTTGCACTTTGAAATGCTTGGAGGAACCAACATGAACACAACGGGTCATCAAGAAGGAACAATCCCACCCTATGAAAGGACAAACAAGTGAAGAGAAAGGGAATAAAGGAAGTTGCTAGACTCCAAGGAAAACTAGCTTACCTTTGAAGACTCTTACGAAAAGGAACTATCCACTTTGTATGAAAGTAGGGGGGGTGACACTCACTTGTCCTGAGAGAAAATTGCGAGCTATGGGTAGGAAGCGTTGGGTGCACCAAGGGAAAGGCACTTGTACTCTATGTGTCCCACTTGGGACTTGTGTTTGCATGATGGGATTTGAGCGTCCTGCCTTTCGGAAGGAAGGGATGAGTCTGTACCGGCCGGTGTGGGTTCTGAAACGTCGCTCTCTTTGAGGTTGTCGGGGTTTCGTGTGTGGAGGTCAGGCCACCGAGCTGTCGGACGGGAGTTTGTCACGCCGGTTGATTAGTAACATTCTCGTCCGGACGGTCACGAGCCTGGCTCGATGATCTTGCTCGGGCGGGGTGCGAAACGTCATCTCAGACGGGGCTTAGCCTGTTGGCTAGCGGGGGGAGTACCACTGCATGTGAGGCAAGGAAGGAACCTCGGAGACGATTAGTAGCTCCCCATAGCACGACTTGGGAAAGGTTGATTATTGTCGGACCGGTGGAAGTGAATGCCCGGACGACTGACTACTGCTCCTTACGGGGTGCGCAGAGGTAATTCCCAGTACCAACGAGGGTATGCAAGAGCGGCAAAACGGGATGGGGTATTTTGGGCGAATGGAGAGGGGTAACACCTTGTGCCGGAGCCTGGGTACCGCGCTCGCGACGGTTGAGCTGCGCTTGAGGTATGGGATAAAACTCTACCGATAGTACCAACGGAGATTCCATATTGGGAAAAGGCCGGTGAGGAGATGACCGACCCGTATATGAGATTGCCTGATTTTTTTGAGTTCCCCTTTTGTGAAGATTGATTGAGCTTGGATTGTTGGACGGGGCTTAATTCTAAGTCTATTATTCTCCCCTCCCCATCTAAGTCTACACGAGTGAGAGATGATCGGAAGGAAGGAGGATAAAGGTCAGTTGGAATGGAACCAAGAGAAAGAATGTGGGGAAATGGATGGCCGACCGAGGATACAACGGGAAGGTGGTACATAGGAATGGGGAGGTAAATTAGGGAGACCGTGATGAGGGGTCTGAAATAATTCTCATCTAGGACGAGGGTTGACCTGACCGGAAGGACCGTTTGGTGCTCTCTTATGAAAACAGGGGTCGGGTGCTGGAAACAAGATGGCGCGGTGGTTGTCTTCCCTGATCTATACCAGCGGTCTGGAAATGTCGATAGATCTAAAGGATGGGGTATCGGTCGTCCTCCCGGAAGATGGGACGTGGACAGATCTTGAGCCAACATATCAAACCGTAATGCTGGAAGGGGAGAACATGTTCCTTTGGATAGAGACAATATGGACTAATGTCAGCTTGACAAGGTTGTCGCCGAGTTTAATGGATTTGGAGTTTCAAGGGACAGTGGAAGCCCGGGGGTGGGTCTACTTGTCACAAGATGGGGAGAATGCTATGGTCATAGATTGTGCGCTCGGGAATACGTCGGACGAGTTGTTTATGAAGGCAGAAGGGGAGGTTGTATGGGTTGCGTGTCCGAGGAGGGAAATGGAAATGGAAAGGGTAGACGTGCGGGTGGAACTTGGGGACAGAGGAAGCATGAGGCAGCCCGTCAGAACCCTTCGATGTGTGTTGCCTCCCTTCCTGGTGGATGCGGTTTTCGGAACCCGGAGCAGGCTAGTACGGATATGTCAGTCCATGACGACCCTTGGATTATACCAATGTGCCAAGCAAAACTTCTTTCGGTTGTCGGTAGAAATGGAGCCGTTTGAAGGGAATTAGGCGGAGGAGCTGACCGAGATGCTAAACTTCCTTAGCATATCTTTCTCCCTAGCTCTGTGCATTGGGGGATAGTCTACAGAAATATGGCAGTAGGGGAGATATTCCTAAAAGGGGTGAAGGAGTTGTTCTACAACGAAGAGGACGACTTCAGTGATGAGGACGAAGATGATGAGATAGAGGACTGAGACTTCTAAGGAGGGTGACTTACTTAGGGACACCGGGTGGGCTGGCATTGTGCAGGAAGGGAAAAGATGACTAGGGAAGAAAGGATGATGGAATACACCTTCAAGGGATGGGAACCAAGGCGACTCAAAGGAGGAATAGAAATGCCCATACCAGCCGAAAACGAATGGAGAGGAACCACATGCGACTGGGTCGGGTTTGAGGTTGCCCCGAGGCTATCATATGTATGGATAGAGCGGATTTGGAACCCAATAAGGGAAGAGGAAGGTTGGGACGAGGTAGCAGAAGGCAAAGTGGAATCGGTCGGAACGGTCTTTTCGAAGACGGGTGGTGCCTATTTTGCACTATGATGGTCGGAACGGTCTTTTCGAAGACGGGTAGTGCCTATTTTGCACTATGATGGCAACGGGACAGGATCCGATGTGTCTTTTGCGGAATGCAGAGGCGCAAACCCGAAAAGAAGGCAAGAGGTTTGCCAACGAGGGATGGGACGAAGTTAGTAGCAGAGTTGTGATGGGGGGATGGAAGGAACTCAAGCTTCCCAGCCTACGAACAACGGCTTGGGTGCCTGGGTTCGTAGCCGAGTGGTTTGGGGTTTTTTAGCACATCGTAAAAGTGGCCGACTCCATGAAAAAAGTGCATATAGAGTGTGACTGGCTGACTGAGGAATTCTATAAGACCTCGTTAAAATACGGGCCCTTCTACGGTGATAAAGCCTGGGAAATTCTCACCATCCTAAGGATAGGTAAGCATGACCGCTTAGAGGTAGACACGGAGGCTTGGGACGCCGTAATCAGCCGGGAGGCGGCGGCCGCTCCATCCTACGTAGATGATGTTTTTACACTATTTGAACTACTGTGGTTCGATTAAAAGGGACCGGGAAGTCGAACGCCGCATGGAGGTCAGAGTAGGGAAGCTGCATGTAAACTAGGGTGTAACATATGAAAGGGGCATGTACATTAGTTTAACAGGGCATGCGAAGGGATCGAAACCAGGGAAGGTGTCCGACCGTTATGGGCACAAGTGTGGGACGCATGATAGAAAAGAGGGAACGGGACATAAGCGGGAAAGGAAACAGTAGGAGGATGGGCAGTTGTTGAAGAACGGGCCGTAATCCTCTCTGTGTGGGCTATGCAGGAAAACACCAAAACAACGATGGAGGCGAGACGTGTTCGAGCGGTACGCCAGCCCCGGTACCCCGGACCACCCTGGAATAACGGCAGAGGGTGGGAAGTGTCCCTACCATCAAGTCCTGACTTTCGGGGGTTCGACGTGGAATGGCGGGCCGTGACCTTGGGAAGGGATAGCGCGTTCATGCTGGTGGAGTGTCGGTGGACGGGGATGAGATTCAACCGAGGGCCTGGGGATGATTTGTTTTCCAATTTAGAGATTACTGGGGCCTTGTATCTACCCGAGATCGGTTGGCACTCACTAGGGGTAGGAATAGCCCAAGGCCACAAGCTGGCTTCGGTTTTTCGGAGGGCCGCCCGGTGTTAACGCGGATAGGCCAATCGATCAGAGGTGGGAGGAACGTGGACTTACTTACCAGGGTGGAAATGGGGGGCTAGAGGGAGTTCAGGGCACCGACAACCCCGCTAAGGTGTCGGGTCCCCCGATTCATGATAGACATCATTTTCGGGAGCCTCGCAAGGGCGCAGGATCTGGCAGACTCGGCAATAATATGGGTAGACCACTTCCCCTATTAGGCCATCGGGGTGGTCTATGACGTTGTTGTGGAGCATGGGCCGTTTTGGGGAAACCGGGCCCATGAATTACTGGAAGTTATTAATATCCTGGTATTTGGGCTGCCATGGCTAGCTTGGGCGGAATACGAACACATAATCCGGAGGGAAATTGAGATAGGAGAAAGTTGTCTAGCTGGGGTGGCTCAACTGTTCGAGGAGCCTACCGAACCGGAAGGGCCGCGAGGACGAGAATGGGACTAGCACTCGGAGGCAGGCCAATAGGGCAAATCAAGTATAGTCCGCTACGTACAGGGGCTCACCAACGGAAATGGGGAAGGACCTTCGGACCGGGCGATAAAAAATTGCTACAGAATAAAGGGGGAAGGGTAGACTCCTGATGATTGTCATGAAACCGGAGGAAAAAAAGGGGAATACTGCTCGGGAAACTTTTCCTAAAAGGATGCCCAACCAGGACCCCTACGCGCTGGCCCGACGAAACGGGGGCACTCTAAACGAGCCTGTTATGAAGGGAACTAAGTCGTGCCCCTTAGCTCGATAGGGCAGCAGGGCCAGTCGCGGCTCCTTCTTAGGGAAGCAGTCGGGGGACGAAAATGGGGAGAAGGCAACTATCCGAATAAAGATAAACCTGACGAAACCAGAACCTATGGAACCTAAATGCCTCGCGCTGCGTGTATCTTGGGGAATCCTCTGGTTTATGCAGAACTAGGCAAAATGGCGACGGAGGATGAGACGGATAATCGTAGGAGCGAGGGAGGACCAAGCTTAGGAGGCAACGCCATGCAAAGCGAGGAGGGTCAGAAGGATAGAGAATCAATAAATCCGGATGATACCAAGGGGAACCGGAAGGAAATCTCCTCAGGGGAAAGCTCGTGGAAAGCCGAGGGAAGCAAGCAAGGGACCCAGGAGACCAAGGAGGGTAGGAACGAGGTCAGGACAAGCCCTCAGAATTCAGAGGGAGTTCTCCAAGAAAGTGAGAGTCACGGATGCGAGGCGTAAGCTAGCGAAAATAGAAAAAAGGACCGCGGAGTACAAGGCAAGATTGGTTGAGGAAATGATGACTGGGAACGAGGAGGACCCCCCGCAGGAGGAACCGCGAGATGGGCAGAAAGTCAGCCAAGGCGGAAGTAGACAAGGGGTTAAGGATAGTGACCGCGGAGGGACGCCAAGCAAGAGGAGGAAGGAGAGAGAGAACTCCCCGGGGATGGAAGCAGAGAAAGCTACGAACCCACCAGCCATAGATAGCAGGGCTAGCCGTCTACCGACCATATCGGCGGTGACACGAGGATGTGAGGGACTCTCGAGCCCTAGGGAAAGGGTGTTGGGATGGTTCGACCTGGAAAGGACTGCAAAGACTAAGGGGGGACAGAAGGCCGGCAAGGAAGGGTAGGATATGAGTACGGCGGGCGAGGCCAATAGCTCCTAAGGAGGCCTCAGGAAGATAGGATCATCCCTCGCGCGAGCACTGAACAAAAATCAAGGCTACTTAGCAGACGCTAAGAAAAAGTTGACGTTTGACGGGGCGAACATCACGGAGTTCCTAATAGACTACGAGAATCTAGCTGCGTTGTTGAAATGGACCGATGAGGAAAAGATGGATCACCTAGGGCAGCATGTGTCACTGAGCCTGGGACGAGACATAATGGCCATCGTAGCCGCGAGCCGATCCTGGAAGGAAACCCGGGATGTAATGATGAGGAAGTACCTGACAGCGGAGAAAATGGCAACGGAGGCCGACTTAGCAGCAGTCCAAAGGAAGAACTTCGCAACGTACGACGACTTTCTACGAGAATTTACCTTGGTAGCACCAAGGATTCTCGGGGTTACGGACCGAATAATGAGTAAGTACTTCCTCAGGCAGTTCTCCGAGTTCGATAAAGACAAGATCCTGTCGGCTTACCAACAGACGAGCAAATTCGTAAACACCAGGGATGTTGATTTTAACACGGTAACGGATCTGGCCGAGAAGACAGTAGTGACCGAAACATTGTCCTTGCTCAAGGAGGGGGAGGTCATAGATCTGACCAGTAGGACAGGCGATAAGGTAAAGAGGGGGATTGAAAGTCTACATGAACGAGTGCACGGAGTTGACAATAAGATTGAAAGGGTGGAGAACGCGCTGCTGGTTATGCAGGCGCAAGTATCCCGACCCGCCCTCCCTCCCCAAGAAGCCGTAGTCCCGGCAGGAGTAGCCAACCGAGGGTTCGGTCGGAGAGATCCCACTAATGAGCAATGCAAGTACTGCACCGCGGTGGGACATTTTGTGCGCGCATGTCCTAAGCTCAACCACGATATACTAAAAAGGAGATGTACCAGATCATTGAACGGGGAGATATTCGGACCGCAGGGAGAACGGGTGAATTGGAACTCGCCAAGAGGAATGCGGCGAGCCATTATCATGCTCAATGGGTTAGAGATAGCAGCAGTAGAGGCTGAGCCAGTGGTCGATATCATCTGGGACCAACTTCGGGGCCGCGGGCCGCAGGTCAACTTTATTCTGGAAAGCGACGGGCGCAATAGGGTGAAAGCAACCACTCGACTAGGGACGGCTGGGAGAAGGATTATCCGTGACACCGTGATGGAGGAGGTTGCTGGAGGCTCCGCGCCCCAGGCAGAGCCCGAGGCCGGGGAGCCCGAGAAAGTTTATGGGAAGCCTAGGGAAGAAGAGCCCACAGACAAGGTCACCGCTGCTAAGAAAAAGTTTAGGTATCAAATCCCGATCTTATCCATGCCAGAGATCAACGACATCCTTAGCAAATTGCTAGGAACCATGGTGTCAGTATCGTTTCAGACCATGTTGCAGGCCAGCCCAAGGTTGCTCAAAGGGCTTTTAGACAATTGTTGACTCGGCGGCGAGTAGAGATAGACAAGAACCCCGAATCACCGGAAGAAGAGAGGGAGGAGGAAGCTCAGCAAGAAGTCGCTAACCTTCAAAGGAGTCTCGGGGATTTGGAGGATCTAGAGAAGGCCTATACGGACATCTGCCTGAGCTTGCCGGACCGAGAAGGTGGCGAGGTCATGAGGGCACCACCCAGAACGAAGCTTAGCTTTCATGCACTGCCCGTAGGAAAGTTGAAAGTCCAGATCGAAACTCATCATACCGACGCATTGGTAGACGGGGGAGCGAAAATCACCCTCATTAGGAGAGATTTCGGAACAATTACGGGCTGTACTATAAATAAGGAAGTAACAGGGAGCATCCGGGGAGCCGGTGGGGAAATTCCGTTCGCTGGGTATGTCACGAAATGTGCAGTTAAGGCAGAAATCAGGGAGTCGATCTGGTCGTTTCAGCGAATGACCATAATGGAGGAAATGGACCACGACATAATTTTCGGGAAACCATGGTGCGCCAATGTAGAGATGATAGGAATGCACTTGCACGATGGCACGTACATGGTAGATATAGAGGATCCTGTAACTGGCCGAGGGGAGCTTCTTCGACTCCTTGGGACGGGAGGAGACGTGGTCGCCGTCATTCGAGGATAGCGCACGAAAGGGGGCCTTTGCGCGAATGGAAGGTATGAGAGAGAGGGTGGAAATTATGATTGAGGAGGCATTCAACAAAAAGGAATGGATCAAGATGGGCCTGCCTCAGAAGAGGAGAAGGCAGGAGGACGAGGTCTTAGGTGTCATGGTGGCGGAAAAGGAGTCAGAAGTTGAGCTTGGGGCCAGCCTGCCTAAGCGGAAAAAAGTGCACATGGACGTACCAGAAGTCGCACTCGAGATTCCCGATTTGTCACAACTCATATTGTCTGAATGGAAAACTAGTCAGTATTCAACCACGAATCGTAGAGGTGACGAGGGTAATCCCGACCGTTCATTTTTTAGGAGAAAGATCCCGGAAGAAAGTGTTCGAAAGTACAAGCCGGTAGAAAAGAAAGCGAAACTGGTCTCGATCCTGCTAGAAACATCAAAGGAAGAGGCTATGGAGGAGGAGGAGGTCCTTCGAGTGATCCGAGAGAGGCGAGCGAAGGAAGGGCATCGGATACCGGATATGGTAGCTGATACAATGAAGATAGTGATCACCAAAAGGGGCGATTAGACGCGAAGCTAATTCCCCCGGTCAGAATCCACACGGTAGAACATGACTGCTGAAATGACAAGGGGCCGTCCTACGAGTTTGGGATAGCAGGGGAAGTGACAGACCTTCGAGCAAAGATGGACTCCTTCGTCGCAGAACCTGCGGCGTCACCATACGCGAACCGGTGATTCGTCTTTCGAAAACCCAACAAGACGCTGAGATGGATTCAAGATCTGCAGAAGTTTAATGCAGTAACCATCGGGGATGCTGGTTCGCTACCTCAGGCCGATTTGTTAGCAGAGTCGCACGCCGGCCGGAGCATTTACTCCCTGATAGATTTATACTCAGGATACGACCAGCTTCCGTTGGATGTTCGGGACAGATCGTACACCGCAATGCACACCCCCGTAGGACAGCTGCAGACACAGGTGACCCCTATGGGCTTTATGAACGCAGTAGCCGAAGCACAAAGGAGAATGCTCGCCGTAGCTGGAGACATGTTCCCAGAGAAGTGTGAGCCCTACGTCGATGACAACCCGATCAAAGGCTCCCAAGAGAAGGACGAGACAGAAGTCCAGTCGGAAATCCGAAGATTTGTATGGGATCATCTACAAGACATCAAGGACTTACTCCGCCGGTTCCTAATATACAACATCACGGCTAGCGGACCAAAGAGTATTCTAGCAGTACCAGAGGTCTATGTGACACCGCGGCCTAGGCCGCGGGCATTTCGGGCGTTGCGGCCGATGAGGCCCAGTCCGCGGCCTGGTTTTTCAATATTCCCCCCCCCCTTAAGAATACGTAAAAATATATATATATATATGGGGGTGTAGGGCTTGAAAAACCCTTCACTCCTTTTTTTTTTTTTTTTGGAATCCGACTTTGTTTATGATTTTAAAAAAATCAAAAACTAAAATCGATTTAAAAAATAATAATAATAATAATCTCTATACCTTATAAAAACTACAAAGCGCCCAGCGTAACGGCAATCGTTGGGCCCAGCGGAAACTGCACGAGGAAAATAATATGAGGCGGTCCCACGGTGCAGCGACGTTTGTCGAAGGAGGAAAGGCGGGATCCCGCGGCGCGTGACGTATTGCCGCGTTTTCGGGAATCGCATGGGAACCACATGAGAAGGCAGTCCTGCGGCGCAGGCACATTCAGCGAAGGAGGAAAGACGGGGCCCTGCGGCGCGTGCGAAGGAGGAAAGGCGGGGTCTCGCGGCGCGCCCCGGTTTGCTGCGTTTGGCGAGCGTTCCGCGAGAGGCCGCGGAAGGAGGAACGGCGGGGGTCTCTCTCTCTCTCTCACACACACACACACACACACACAGATGAACGATTCATTCCGATTTTGCTCAAAAAGTGGCAGTGTATATTTCCACGTTTGGGGGGAAGATTCATTCCGTTTTTGCTCATCCTATCGATGGAATGTGTGTGTGTGTGTGTGTGTGTGTGTGTGTGTGTGTGTGTGTGTGTGTGTGAGAGAGAGAGAGAGAGAGAGAG
>BFEA01001001.1:59764-72143 GCA_003427395.1 Chara braunii
TTTCTCTCTCTCTCTCTCTCTCTCTCTCTCTCTCTCTCTCTCTCTCTCTCTCTCTCTCTCTCTCTCTCTCTCTCTTCGCCTTGCCCCCTCTCTTCTTCCCCTCACTTGGCATATGACTAACCCTTCTCCCCTCTCTTGTTACATTGTCAGGGTGCGAACGGTAAAAGAAATCAAATCTCACTTGGTGGAGAATGAGGACAGGGGAAGGGTAGCCGGTCCCTTGTGCCACCAAGAAGGCAAAGGAAAGGACGTTTGAAAGAGTGGGAAAGAGGCGGAATCCGGTAGAAAGTATAAGTTGAAGCAAGATCTGTTTGACTCAACCATTTCCCCGACTGCATGACTATAAGAAGAGGATGGGCTGATTGAGTAAAACAGAGGGAACAAAGAGCAGCCAAAGAACATGGAAAGATAGGCATGTGGGAAGGGCTATGTGTTGACCCCTAATGGAGGATTGTATGGATCTTTTGCTTTGTGTGGGACTGTGCAGGTAAGTGAAGGCTAGGGATGCCTTGAGTGGGATAGGGCTAGGAGGAACCGGGCGGCAAAAGGAAAAGGGAAGAGGGGCGAAGGGGCTACGGGACCCTTAGCATAAAAACAATCCATGGAAATGACCTTCGCGTTTGAGACTTGGAGTGTAAATGAGAGAATGAAGTGCAATCTTGCCAAGGGAATGTGAAGTTGTGTGTGCATGCATGTAAAGGCCTCGAAAAGACTAAGGGGCCTGCGTCAATAGGGTTGAATGAGATGTATGGGACCTGATGGGTGCGTAGATGTGAGGGGGAGGACGACATCGCAGCACCCCGATGACGCCATAGGACCACAATGCTTAGGGAAATGGTGCGCGACCTAAGGATGACACTTAGCCTGCGCACAAGAGAAGAAAACTCTCAAAGAACCTTGGACTGCATGCGTATTGGATGGAGCAATTGCTTGTGAACACAACCAAGAATCAAAAAGAAATCAGCATTGCTAAATGACCAGCGAGACTACCGCCCGGCGTGAGGGTTGAGCTACATCCCCAATGTCAAAGCTCTCTCGCGCGATGGCCCACCCCCATCCATCTTAAAGCACTAGGTGGGGGTGACCCTGGGACGAATGGCCCGCGCCCTGAGCATGAGCGTGGGCGGGCTGAGCCAACTAGGACCCGCAGCGGGGTCGACTAAGGCTCGAAAGTCTACTGGGGTTTGGCCCTACACCATGTCCAAAATGTCGAATGTCACCGGTTCGTATGCATGAGGTGCGACATACACCGTTACAACCTCGATGTAGTGATCTTTAAGTTGCTGCGTCCTTCCGTCTGCCAACTTGATCGCTTTCGGGTTTGCCTTCCTTCGAACTTGTGTGCCAAGGCCAACCCTTTGCATAAAAGCTTGGCTCATGAAATTGCGAGACGCGCTGCTATCCAGCAAAGCGCTCCAGGACGCTTGCCCAACTTGGATGCGGACATAGAGGAGCGGTGCGTTGTTGTTATCGTACCGCTGCTTGCGAAACTCGCAGGCCACCTTGGTAACATACACAAGGATGTCCCCCACCACGACTTTGTCATCTGTCGGCGAAGTTGGTGGTGCATAGAAGGATTAGTACATGTGAAGATGAGCGTATAATGCTGCGCATTGCGGTCCCGGCAAGCGGACCGTGGTCAGGAGAGGAAGCCATGCGAAATCCTCGGACTGGAGAGGGTCCAATACCTCTATGTTGAACTCGCGCGCCGAATCCCGTGAAGAACCACTTGAAGACGATAAGTCGTTGCTGCCAGACGGAGAAGATGCCGCACACACGTCTTGTCCTTGAGCATGAGTACCCAACGTAGGAACGAGCCGGGCAGCATAGTCCTTATAAGAATATAGAAGAGGAGGACTATCGACTTCCGCGTGTGCCTCGGAACGAAGGGCAGTCACCCGCGAAGCGACCGGTTCCGTAGGCGTCAAGAGTGTCGTCGACTCACTCCCGGCGGTGCTCAGTTTCTCGATTTGCCTTTGCCTTTCGACGGGCAGCCCACTGTCTCGTGAAGATCGTTGTTGCACCATAGACAAAAGCGGAATCTCGTGCGTGCCTTGTATGCTTGTTCGGAGAGACCGTAGTGGGAGCATGGGGCTGGAGCTGCTGCGCCGGGTCCGGGGATAGATGCGGTCTTTGTCTTCGTCTTGCTGCGTCCTCGGCCTTTGCCGGGGCGGCCACCATCCCGGGCGGCTGCGAGTCTGTCCCCTTCATTGGGAGACACGGGCTCGCTAGATTGGTCGGTTGGTGTTGCCGCCGCGACCACGGCCACTTTCGGCCGATGCTAATCTATGTTCGGGCCTGCCGCAGACGAACGGTGGAGGTTCTTGGCCTCCTTCTTCGTGACGGTAATCTGCGCGGGCTTGTCGAAGAGCTCCGCCGTTGTCGTCAGGGTGTCCTCGACGTGAGTCGAGGGTTGCCCAATGCTGGACACGACCTCGAGATGAAGTAGTGTTTGACGGCCTTGAAGCCCATTTGAATGTCTGGGACGGATGTCAAGCGTTGGTACTCGGCAATCCAGTCAACACTCGGCAACGTGCCTTGTTCGAAGGTCATCAACTTGTCCATTGCCTTGATCTCCGGCGGCTCTACTTGGAACTGCTTATGCCACGCCGCCTTTAGATCATCCCAGTTGATCTTGTAGTACAAGTCAGCAGCTACCACCCCGTACTTGGACAAGAGAGTGTCCAACCATGCTTGGCACATGCCTCCTGACCGGGAGTATAAGTACGTGTGATGCCTGTCCTCGCTGATGTGGTGTAGCTGCAACTTGAACTCGAACTTGCGGAACCACGGAATCGGGTCCGTCTTCGTCGAATCGCAGAAGATCTCCTGATCATCGAACCTTGGAGTCGTCTCGCGCGGTGTCGAACTCGGGTTGGCGGCAGCAGCACAGATCCGCTGCTCCAGCTGTTGCGTGGCGGTTTGTTGTAGCTGCGTGTCGTCCTTAAGGGCTCCGACGTCGATCTCCAATGCATTGAGGCGATCGGAGGTGTTGGAGGAACTGGCATCGGGGGCGGTGACGGGTCATTGCTCCAACTGCTGGAGGCGGCTGTTGAGTTTAGCCAACGTGTCGTCGAGGCTATGGATGTCCTCCTGCTGCGTAATGCATGTTGCCAGGAGATCCGTGAGATGGGAGAGGAGTAGAGCGATCTTGCTTTCACTCTCTTCCATCTTACCATTCTCGGCCTCGGCCCACCAGCCCGTTACCATTGTGAGCAAAGCTCGCTCTCCGCTGAATATCTTCTCACGTTGTTGAATTCGTTCTTCATCAGCAGTCTTTGCTGCTACCTCGTCTTGCTGGCGCTGTTGTTCGATTGCCAACAGACGTGCCTTCTCGGCGTCCTTTGCCTTCTTCTTTGCTGCGGCTGCTACTACAGCCGACCGTTGCTTGGCTTCGGTAATCAGAAGCAGCATCCGGGCCTGATAGGCCTCATCCGTTTCCCCGGGCTTCTGATCCATGCCGGCTGTTTGTAAGCATGTGAGCATAGATCAGGACAGAAGATTGCTGACGTGGCCTGCTGACATGGCAACTCACCAATGCCGCCGCAGGGGTTACCTGGAGACAGATAGAGAAGATAAGACCAGGGGGGGCAACAACATAGGTGGGAAGGGGTGTGGGTGGGATAAATCGCCAAGATAAGGAGCCACTCGTCACAAAGAAAAGTTTGAACTTTGCAAAAAAATGTGAGAAAAAGAAAAAATACTCGTTTGCAAGTTCAGTAGGCCTCCCAATTCTCCCTTGAGTGCGAAATTACCAATGAGAAAAAAATTTCAAACTTTCAGACTGCAAATGATTATCCGATAAAGAATTCCGAAAAATAAAATACAACAAAATATTTGGAATTACTCGGATGAGAGTACGCACAGTTTGGAGAATGATATCTGCAATAGGGATTTCCCATGCCGTTTTTGTTTTTTTTTTTCAAACGAATTTCGAGAAAAAAATATTCCGGATTTCCAAATAATGGGAAATTGCAAAAGGAAGTCGAAATTTTCGAAAAAAAGATATTCTGGATTTCTAACAACGAAATTTCAAACTTTCAGAAGAAAAACTTAAATGGAAATTTCAGGTGTTGCGCTATTGCGATTTTCCACAACAAAAATAGAGGGAAAACGAAATCCAAGAAACGAAAAAAATTTCGATTTTTGGCAGTGAGGTCAAAATCGTGATTTTGGGGGCTAACTAATGTGCTCTAATCAATCAATCAAGACTAATCAGCTACTTAGTCCCACCACACGTGTCAGATCAGGTTGTCCTGATTCACGTGCGGTGTTCCGATACGAACTGTTACATGCCCAGTTGGGCGATGTACATATATAACCGAGGATCCGCAATGTGATAAAAAGGACTAAATGGACAATGCAGTGCTAGTGAAATCTCAACAAGCAGTGTACATTCTGATACATACAAAAATGGTGCTTTACAGCGCGGTGGAAGACTTAGATACAAGTCCTGACCTGACTGGGACTGATTTCCCTCACGTAGTACAAGACAGCGCAGCAGAATGCTAGAATGCCAATGACGAGCCCAATCAATGTCGCAATGCAGACTAAACATATATCATCCTCATCACAAGGTGTGAAGGGGGCCGGGCGCTACACACAGGAAGAATGCGCCAGGTCCAGATCATGCACAGACGAAGAAGAGGAGGGGGGAGATGGGAAAGTTGTCAACACCAAGTCTTCGTTACAAGTCCCAAATAATCCCTCGTCAAAATGTCTGAAGCCCACTGTCGAGTCTGGATCCAAATGTCACCAAGCTGTCTCTCTCTCATAGTCTGGTGATGCAGTGAAGTCAGGTAGCGAGAGGGTGCGAGGGAGATGGTGGACTGAGAAGAGGAAGAAGAAGAACTCTCTCTCTCTCTCTCTCTCTCTCTCTCTCTCTCTCTCTCTCTCTCTCTCTCTCTCTNCTCTCTCTCTCTCTCTCTCTCGTGCCAGGTACTAACCTGTGTCAATGGCGCTGTGCTGCAGGTATCTCGAAGACGAAGCTGGAGCTATGGTTCTGCAGGTACGTCACCCTGGCGTCCGCCCAATCTCTCTGTCTCTCGTATTACTCTAGCTCCTAATAGCGCCCAGCGCTGAAGACTACTGCTAACGCTACTACTACTCCTGCAGCGCTCCTCCAGAGTGCTGCTGCCGAATCCTGAAGACTACCTCCTGCCTCCTGAACTGCACGTGAAGTGCCTGGGAAGTACCTAGGAACTACCTGCAGCATGCAGGGCGGGCCAGTCCTATATAGTGCTGGCCCGTCCAGGAGGCTGTTCTTGCCAATGCCGAAACGTGCCAGACCCTGGCGTTGAAGCTCAACCAAGGGTTGTCTTGGAAACAGGCCCAAAATGGCCTGTGCTAAAACCCTGGTCTGATGCCTGAGTTTCAGGGCAGGTCGATCTCATGAGGGCCTGAAAATGGCCCTCCGTTTCAGGCTAAAAAGACTCGGGGCTGGAAAGGCCCTGTTTTAGGCTGAAACGACGCAGGGCCTGTAGGCCCTTGTTTTCAGGCTTTCAGGCTGAAACGACAGAGGGCCTGTAGGCCCTTGTTTTCAGGCTTTCGGGCTGAAAACGACACAGGCCTGAAAATGGCCCGTGCAGCCTGTTGCAGGCGCGGGATGTAACATTGATCCTGTGTGCTAAATGAGATTTGAACCCTAGACCTATCCTGTACCCTGTACATAGGCCCAGCGATCTGTGTAGGACTTGATCCCTAGGTCTGTAGGGTAGGAGTTGTGTCTGTTACCATTAGTCCTAAAGTGTCTGTTCTAGAAGTCTCTACCTAAGTCTACTGTGGTCCTAGAGTCTGTCTGTCGGTCTGTAGGTTCTAGAAGTCCGTAGGATCCTGTAGTTCAGTCCAGTCAGCAGGCACTAAGGGAAAGGGGCTGCACATGGGGACAGGGACAGGCCTACGCGTTCTGGAGAAGACTCCAGACGATGCATATGGGCCCAGGAGCCACACGGTTTGGCCCACGCAGTGAACAGAAGCCTCCAGAAACGCGGTTTGGGGCCCAGCTGTCATGCGTTTTGGCCCAGGCCCACGCGGTTTGATGCAGGGCCCGGGTACCTCCGAAGAAGTATAAATAAACAGGCAGCATCCAGCCATTCATTCATTCGCCTGTGAGCTATGCGGAAGTGCTGCCTTGTTATTTTGTGCGTGGACTGCAGGTGCCCGGAGACAAAGTGGGCTTCGAGGAAGACAGCGGCCATAGCTGGCCAGTGAGGAAGACACCGGCGGCCATAGCTGGCCAGTGAGGAAGACACCGGCGGCCATAGCTAGGAGGAGGAAGACGACGGCGGCCATATTCCCCCAGCTGTTGGTGTAGACAGAGTGTACAGAGTGTGTTTGTTTGTGCAGCGTGGACGTTCAGGGTGATCCTCGTACATGCGTGCATGCGAGAGTGTGGGGAAGTGAGGCTGGTGGTAGAGACAGTGTTCGGCGGCCATAGCCGCAAGTTGTACAGTTGATTCAGACTGAGTTTAATACAAGTTCATTGTTGTTTCTGAGTTGGAAGAGTTTGGTTTGCCATCGGTTCTCAAGTGTGCATGTTGTGAGCAAGTCCAGAGTCGAATCTGATTGCAATACATCCTTTACCATCAACCGGCTGGTGTTCACTGTGCAATTGACCAGATTTAAAAAAATCTGTAACAACCAGGGCTGGTCCCCGGATGGACCGGGGACCCCTACCCCATCCGCGGTCGTCCCGGTTGGACCGGCCGGTGGCCCAGGCCGCTTCCCTCCCGGTCGCCCCCAGCACATTTTCGCTGGGGCTTGAATTTTTTTTTTGGGCGGCGTGATTGTGTTGTGGAGGCCATGTGGGGGTGGGCCCTGCCCCGCAATTAGGAAACCGGGTCCTGCAGGCCCCATTTTTCGAAGTTCAAAAAGTGGCAAATCTTGGCCGCCGATCGTCGCAGATCAGCGGCAAAGATCGGACACTGTTTTGAATCACTTATGGTGGGAAACCGAATTTGCGCAGCGGGGGAAAACGCATCACGCGTTCAACCCCGCTCACCTCCAGTCTGTGTAGCCGCTCCGTCATCGCCTCGGACAGCCAGCCGCGCCATCGTCGCCATCGCAAGCCAGCCGCGCCATCACTCGGTGCAGCCGCGCCATCGTAGGTAGTTCTCCACAGGGTGCATCATCGCCATCGTCGCCTCCGCCAGCCAGCCGTGCCATCGCACCCCCCGTCGACGAGCCACTCCATCACTCCCCCAGGTTTGTTTCTTCTTCTTCTTCTTCTCCGTGGTCACTCTCCTCGCCCGTTAGCCATAGCCGTCCTCCGCTTCTTCTTCTTCTTCTTCTTCTTCTTCTTCTTCTTCTTCCTCTTCTTCTTTCTTCTTCTTCTTCTTCTTCTTCTTCTTCTTCTTCTTCTTCTTCTTCTTCTTCTTCTTCTTCTTCTAGTCCTCGTCCTCTCTTAGCCATCGGCTTGCATTCTTCTTCTTCTTCTTCTTCCTCCTCCTCCTCCTCCTCCTCCCCCCCCTCCTCCTCCTCCTCTTCTTCTTCTCCTCCCTCTTCTTCGTCATCTTCTTCTTCTTCTTCTTCCTCCTCCACTTCTTCTCTCCCCTCTTCTTCGTCATTTTCTTCTTCCTCCTCCTCCTCCTCCTCCTCTTCTTCTTCTCCTCTGTCTTCTTCGTCATCTTCTTCTTCTTCTCCTCTGTCTTCTTCGTCATCTTCTTCTTCTTCTCTCTCCTCCTCCTCCTCCTCCTCCTCCTCCTCTGGTAGCCATAGCCGTTATTTTATTTTTATTTTTTTTCGTTGCTGCTTCAAGCCTTCAACTCCATTGCGTTCTTCTTCTTCTTCTTCTCCCTCCTCCTTCTCCTCTTCTTCTCTCCCCTCTTCTTCGTCATTGTATTCTTCCCTCTTCTTCGTCATCTTCTTCTTCTTCTCCTTCCTCCTTTTCCTCCTCTTCTTCACCTCCTCCTCCGTTAGCCATAGTTGTTAATTTTTTATTTTTGTTTTTCGTTGCTGCTTCAAGCCTTCAACTCCCTTGCGTTCTTCTTCTTCTTCTCCCTCCTCCTCCTCCTCCTCCTCTTGTTCTTCTCCTCCCTCTTCTTCGTCATCTTCTTCTTCTTCTCCCTCCTCCTCCTCTTCTTCTTCTTCTCCTCCTCCATTAGCCATAGCCGTTAATTTTTTTCTTCTTTTTTTTCGTTGCTGCTTCAAGCCTTCAACTCCCTTGCGTTCTTCTTCTTCTTCTTCTCCCTCCTCCTCCTCCTCTTCTTCTCTCCCCTCTTCTTCGTCATTTTCTTCTTCCTCCTCCTCCTCCTCTTGTTCTTCTCCTCCCTCTTCTTCGTCATCTTCTTCTTCTTCTCCCTCCTCCTCCTCCTCCTCTTCTTCTCCTCCTCCGTCAGCCGTAGCCCTTATTTTTATTTTCATTCACCCTCAAAAAAAGTTTCCAACATTCAGAGTTTTATTGCGGAATCCGACAGATCTTGGCAAGCGCAGTCGGATCCCAAAAAAAAAAAAAAAAAGGCCGCTTTTTTGGGCCATCCGGTTTGCCGGTTGACCCCCCCTGGCCTGGTCCGGCCCCAGTTGGATCGGGCCAGCTCAACCGGCCGGTTGCCGGCCCAGCCCTGGTAACAATTGCTGGGGCTTTCAAACTGAGGCAACAACCCTTACTCGTGGAATGCTTTCTGGTGGGCATCCATAATCAACCCTTGCCAACGGCTGGACCTGCTACATGTGCTCCTGCCAATGCTGCTATCTTACACATGTAACATGTCTCTCTCAGGGTTCTGATACATGCTGCGATGGTCCCTGTATCATCCATTGTCTCATTTTCCGTCACGAAGCTCTGCTGCTGCTTGCTCCTCTGCTACTGCTGCAGTTTCTACTACTGCGGTTCCGATCGCTACAGTTTTTTTTGCTGCAGTTTTCACTGCAGCATTTTCCACCGCTGGAGTTCCCCCTACTGTAGTTTTCGCTTCTTCAGCTTCCTCTGCCTTAGTTCCAGTGCAAAGAACGTCACAGCTCTCCAACACTCATGCCCTTTATATTGAACTCTTGCCCAACCGATCCCCCTCTCGTCTCTTTCTGTGCTTGACTGCAGACGGCTGTGTTTTTCCTCCTTGCCACCCCTGTCTCCTACGTGGTCTCGCTTGCGAACACTCTCCTGTTCCAATTGTTCCCATTGTTCCACCTTCATTGCCAGAGACATGCTCATGTCCGGTTTGCCTCACCAGTACTATTATTTTGTATCGTTGATGGTGTGCACGTTACTGTTGCTCGTCCAGGATCAGCAGCCTCTTTCTTTGTTTGCGCCAATTCTCTCTGTGCTACTCGTATTTTGTATCGTTGACAGAATGCACGCCATTGTCTCTCGTCCGGGATCAGAAGCCTCGTTCTTTGTATGCGGCAATTCTCTCTGTGCTTGATCCACAGGTTGTTGCTGTTCCTTTGTTCCAAATGACAATATCTCGCTCCTATACCCTCTGCACACAGGCCAACTTCTTGCGGGCACCCAGAGGACTGTGTTCTATGCCCTGCAGCATTGGATATGCACGAGTCACCTGCAGAACAGGATACGATCCCTTTCGAGCGTACAGACCCAAGCCAAGGGGCAGTCCCTCGTCAGGATGCAGCCCCAAACTTTCGGGGATTAGAACATGATTTTCCCGAATTGCGAATTGTCCCACAAGGCATAGACTGTATGGGTGGTCTGCAAATGGCTGACCAGCATCATTTGGCTGGACCAGAAATTTTCGGGCCACAAGGCGTAGACCAGATGGGTGGTATGCAGATGATCGACTCAGCAAACAGCCCAGGAGATTTTGGGTTTGCAACACCATCTGGGTGCTCCACAAATCGTTGGCCACCCTGAGTTCCCCGCAGTCTATGTGGTCTGGCTGCAACTAAAATCTATTAGTACATACTCAATCGCCCACTTCATACAGCGTCAGACTTTTTTGCAGTTGCCCTTTAGCTGGATGCTGATCTTCCCTGCCTACAGGCAGAGGATGGTAATTGCACCAGGGAAGGAAGCTTTACAATTGCGGTCCTACAAGGAGTAACGAGGGACTGCCCAACTTGAACTACGCAATGCTCAGGCGGGTGAGTGGTTTCATTCTCCATCCCACTTCTCTGCCTGGATTGCAATCAGACTCGCTTTCATTCACACTTTACATGAATGCAAACAGTAGCGCAGCAAACTGGCGACATGCGCCCACTCAGTACTCAGAGATATGGCAACCCAGATACGAGTTCACTTCCAATGGCTATGGCGATATAGCGCCCATACAACTCTCTATTCGCATCCAGTGGATCACCCTGGATATCCCACATGCGTCTCTCTGAACACTCACACACACACACACACTGAACACTAACTACAGCTATGGCGACTATGGCCGCCTCTACCCTATCGGTATGGCTAAGCTCCGTCTCTCTGCCCACTTTGTTTTCGGGCTCCCTGCGGACCTCCTTGCACAAGTCGCTGTGGCAGCGCTTCCGCATGGCTCACGCAGGAATGAATGAATGGCTGGGCGCTGCCTCTTGATTTATACTTCTACAGCTCGTTGGTCTGGCCCTTTCCCATGCCCGAAGTGCACACAGTCCCACGCGGTACTTGCTTGACTGGACCAGACTGCCTAGGGCTGGGACTGCTGACTCAGCACGGGCAGACTCCACCACTTGCCTCACCACTTGCCCACTTGCCTCAGTCTAAACGTCGGCAACTTCGAAAGGCCACTGCTGGGACCTTCCGGAAGGCCGTAGACTTGGCCTTTCGTGACTGTAGCAGCTACGACTTGACCCTTCTGGACTGTAGCAGCTACGATCTTGACCTTTTGGGAAAACTACAGCTACAACTTCTAGACGTGACTAAGACTCCTACTCGACAGGTCTACAGATCGAACCCCTGCTACCTATAGACCCTACGACAACCTACCAACTGTTACAAATGCACAGGTCGCGGGTTCAACTCTAGGGGTCGACACAGATACTGTACACAGGTAAGGTGGGGACTAGGGATCGAGCCCTGGAATCTGCATCAGCTACTGCGAACTGGGGAATACCGTTTCACTCCCACCGGCCTAAATTCGAGGTCCTCCGAGAATAACTCAGTCCAAGGCAGGACCTTTACCTTTGTGATCTCTTTCGTACGCTCTAACGATATCGGGAGCTGTCTCTAGAAGTTCTGATCTTGTGAACCAGCGGTCATCCTCCGGCTCCTGATAAGCAAACCGGACTTTATATTGTTTCTGTGGACGGCCTCTACCTCCTGTTCTGAACACATCTTCACCTACAATGCTGTCAATGTTATATCTCCCATCCATGTCTGGAGGGATCATGGACCGTCTAGATGGGAACTGTTGACTGGTGACACACGGCAGCAACTTTGATGCGTGGAACACAGGGTAGGTGTGGAGGTGTGCTGGAATCTCTATAGTGTAGGACGGTCCATCTTCTCCGCCCTTAACTTCCAGAACTGGCCACGGTCCTCTATACGCGGGCATAACTTTTGCGAGATGTTCTCCTCAGGTGCAAACTCTTTAGACTTGACCCAAACCAGGTCGCCTACCTGAAACTGCGATGGGCGACGGTGCTTATTAGCCTGTTCTATCATCTGGTGTTGGGCCTTCCTGAGGTTCTCAACAACAGTAGCTATCTCTTTCTCATGCTGTATCGCGAACTCCCTGGTACCGGGCGGTAGCCTGTGAATCTGATCCCGGTTCAGTCCTTCAAACGGTCTACGTGGTCTAAAGGACTTGTGTAACTCGTTGGGAGTGCGACAGGTGGACAAATGCACGCTGTTATTGTATGCAGTGGCTACCTTGGGTAACATCTCGTCCCAGTTGATCTGATCAGGTCTAATGTACATGCGCAGAACTTGCTGCAGGATCTTGTTCATCTGCTCTGTCTGACCGTTAGTCCCTGGATGGCGGCCAGACGACATCAGTAACTTTGACCCATAGACTCTCATGAGTTCCTGCCAATTCTGGCTGGTGAAGCGACTATTGTAATGACCCGCCAAAAACACAGACTGAGAACACTGCCGATTTCTGGGATTTGCCACTGGAATGAATGCCTTGTTGTGATTCCCGCATTTTGCTGTGTTTTCCAAGTCTGTGTGTGTGTGCGCGCCTGCCCGTTTGCATGCCTGTCTGAGTGCTTGTCGGTTGAGTGTGTGTGTGACCCGCAGGGTACTTGTTGGTTGCAACTTGCAAGGCCCCGCAGGGCCGGTACTTACCTGTGGCCGTGACTTTGAGGGTTGCAGGGGGGTAAACACTCAGGTAGCGGGGGGTAGGCCCACGGTACTTAGAGCAGTTGGGGAAAAACACTTGAGTAGCAGGTAGGCCGAGCAGAAGAAGACAAAAAGTTGGCATTTTTAGAGGCCCAGTAGCGGTAGGTTAGAGGTAGGCCGGTACCAGTCCAAGTAGCCCGGGTCTAGGGCCTG
>BFEA01001001.1:87946-105498 GCA_003427395.1 Chara braunii
CGAAAGGCCACTGCTGGGACCTTCCGGAAGGCCGTAGACTTGGCCTTTCGTGACTGTAGCAGCTACGACTTGACCCTTCTGGACTGTAGCAGCTACGATCTTGACCTTTTGGGAAAACTACAGCTACAACTTCTAGACCTGACTAAGGCTCCTACTCGACAGGTCTACAGATCGAACCCCTGCTACCTATAGACCCTACGACGACCTACCAACTGTTACAAATGCACAGGTCGTGGGTTCAACTCTAGGGGTCGACACAGACACTGTACACAGGTAAGGTGGGGACTAGGGATCGAGCCCTGGAATCTGCATCAGCTACTGCGAACTGGTGAATACCGTTTCAGGATGGTACACGGACCTGACCATAACATGGCCATTGTACATGCCTCTGACCACTGGTATCTCTCCCCCTTTGTTTCGTTTCTCCTTTGAGAAAATGACTGTGACCCTTAGAGATTCCAGGCTTCTTTGAGAAAGTGACTGTAACCCTCAGAGATTCCAGTTAAGCACTTTGCTTCTTTGATGCAGTGTAGAAGAAATCTAGGAAAGGGAATATGGGCTTCCATTGGATTGACACCTTCGTGATCTGCTTCAGCATATGGATGTGGTATCACTATCAGAAACAGTATTTTAGAGATATTTTGGACATGCTGGTGGAGAAGGAACCGGACTGACTCTCCCCAGAATGGATCTGGAGCCGGGGCTGCAAGGACCCATTTTTGTTATAAAGAAAAAAGGTAGAAAAACGTTTTCAAGATGGGTGTATGACATTTGGCTTCTCAGCATGTTCTGTACTCCGTCAATATGACCACTAGGGAATCATAAATTGTTTCTCTTCAGAAGTACTTACATACCAAGGCCCGCATTATGTTGTTTTATTTTCAGGTTGGCGATTGTGGTCAGCCGTTAACGGCTGGTCAGCGGCAGCGAATTGCAATTGCACGCACTTTAATTCGCAATCCCTCAATTTTGCTTTTGGATGAACCAACTCTGGGCGTAGACCCCGTCTCGGAGCGAATGGTGTTGAAAGCTGTTGATAACAGCATTGCTGGTCGTACAGCAATCGTTGTGACTAACCGGTTGTGGACTATACGCAACGCAGACTTGATTGTCGTGCTGCATGATGGGCAACTTGTGGAGGCAGGTCAGCATGATGAACTGATGTCAAGAGGACCGGTAGGCTTCTATGCCAGAATGGTTATGGAGCAAGAACAAACCTCAAGTCAAGGACGGAGGAAACACAGGGGTGGGGGTGACAGCAGTCGTTCATTATCGAGCAGGCTGAGGGGTCCCAGCAGAAACGACACCACGGATTCTCGAGGGCCGGGATCAGAAAAGCTAAAACAGGGGCCAGATGTTGGGCATCAGCGACAGTCGTCGGACTTTTTTTCACTCGTTCGAACATTTGCTTTCAGCATATCAGGCCTCAGTGACCACAGCCTGGACTACACCTGCTCTGTGGACTTCAGTATTGGTGAAGAGAAAAAAAGGCTCATCCGACGACCTCCGACAGACATGAATGGCTGGATTCAGTCTTTGGCGTATGCGGTGTCTGGATTGAATGCCAAGAGCGATAGTAAAGAGAGCTGCAAGTCTTCTGCCACACAGGAGCCTAAGGTTGAGAAAATGCTCGGGAAAGTGGATGATAAGGGGAGGGTTGAAAAGCCCATGGTGTCCCACATGTTCAATGACCTGAGGGATGACTTTTGCTGCCCAGGACCTTGGCCGTATATTAAGTGGCTGCTGTTTGTCAGAACTCCTGACAAAGGCTTTGGATTCCTAGGGGTAGTTGGAGCCACAGCTTCTGGGGCTGTTTTCCCCCTATGGGGCTTGCTTTTGTCAAGGATTGTTGAAGCATACTTTGCTGATTATCATGCGGTGACAACTGAGACAAGAGTTTGTTCTTTAGGATTAATTGGACTTGGCATTGGTTGCTTGATAGCATACAGTTTGCAGCACTGGAGCCTGGCTATCATTGGAGAGCGCCTCATCAAGTCTATCAGAGAAACGTTGTTTATGTCGATTCTGAAGCAAAAGGTGGGCACTTCTTGTGCATACTGTTTCTTGTATTTTTCAGACCACTTACCTTACATATCTTACAATGCTGTCGGTCCCTGTATTTTGTTTATCATGCACGTCCTATTTCCTGCAAATGGATTACTGAAGTCCCTCTTCCTCCATGCTGAACGTTGTGTAGAGTCTGTAGACATTTTCAATACAATGGAAATAATCATTTAATAATGTGAATTAAGATCTCAATTCTCAGAGACAGTTATTTTTCACCTTTATTATTATTAAGGGGACTGTATATGTTCTGTCTCTTATACACATCTAGATGTGTATAAGAGACAGCTCAATTCTCAGAGACAGTTATTTTTCACCTTTATTATTATTAAGGGGACTGTATATGTTTGTGTGTGGATCACTGTGTTTTTATCAAGAGAGAATCTGTGTGCTGGATATAACAGATGAGTGAATGACGTGCTGTGTGGGTAATCTGAGCAATTTGGTAAAGGAAGTTGACTGGAAGTTGACTATGTTTTGAGCAATGAACAAAGTAGAGGCAAATGCTATCGAACATGGAATCCTGGACAATGGAAATAATGTGAATTAAGATCTCAATTCTCAGAGACAGTTATTTTTCACCTTTATTATTATTAAGGGGACTGTATATGTTTGTGTGTGGATCACTGTGTTGTTATCAAGAGAGAATCTGCATGCTGGATATAACAGAGGAGTGAATGACGTGCTGTGTGGATAATCTGAGCAATTTCATAACGGAAGTTGACTATGTTTTGAGCAATGAACAAAGTGGAGGCAAATGCTATCGAACATGGAATCCTGGAAGCAGTTGCCCATAGTGTGTTGCCCAAGGTCTGGACAACAGAGGAAAGAAGATCATGGTCTGTTATAAGTCCTTAAATCCTGGGCTACCAGCTGCGCCGCCTGGGTCAAGTTGTTTGACTGGGCGGCACGGCCGTGCAAGGACCAGGGAAGGGCCCAGCAGCATGGAAAAAAAAAAATCTGAAAAAGAACTCTGTGATGCATAAAAATAAATTGAACAACTTTTGCCTCAGGGTCACATCGAAATTCTTTACCAAATTTAAAAATAAAAATAAAATTATAAGGTGGATTCTATATTAGTGGATTCTGTGGACTGTTGAGGGTTCAGCCTCCGGATGAATCGGTGAAACCCCGACGAAACAGTTCGTCACAGCCCCCCGTTTGTTGCCCTCTCTCCCTCTCTGCCGACGGTTTACCAGGCACTCCCGTTTGACGATATATACCACGACTTTGATAGCACCCTGAGCCTGTCACTATGCGGCCATGCTGTGCCTCTAGTGCCAGCGGCGTGTCTGGAGTGCAGTTTTTGGCTGTGATAGACCTCTCTTTGTTTCATGGATGTTTTGCTGGCTTGTGATGGGGTGTGAACCAACAGTCTGTAGAGTTTTCCATCTGGTGTGGGCGAGTGATAGTCTACTTTGATTTTCGTCCTACGTACCTTGAGGGCAGTGGTTGATGCCCACCTCAGGGTAGCAGTTGTCGGGCAGCCGTTGATGCTTAAGCAGAACCTGGGTTAAGGTGGATTATCACTTACAGCGTAATCAGTTACAGGATTCTGCAGACTGTTGAGGTTTCAGCCTCCTGATGATTCGGTGAAACTCTGACAAAACAGTTAGGGGCCCCTCATTTGAAGTCCTGTTCTCCCTCTTTGCCGACGGTTTACCAGGCAGGTCTGTTTGACGATATTGTACATTCCTTCTGTACACCCCTTACACGTACACTCCTTGGGTGGATTATGACTTACAGTGTAATCAGTTAGGGGATTCTGCAGACTGTTGAGGGTTCAGCCTCCTGATGAATTGGTGAAACTCTGTCAAAACAGTTAGGGGCCCCTCGTTTGTTGTGCTGTTCTCCCTCTTTGCCGACAGTTCACCAAATTACCAGGCAGTTCTGTTTGACAATATTGTACATTCCTTCTGTACACCCCTTACATGTACACCCCTTGTGTACATTTCAGATTGTCTATTTGTTGTGTACAGCAGTTATGTACACTCTTTTTCCTTTTGTGCACGATGTGATGGTGATGGCAGTCACCGTAAGGGCACGGGTTGTGTCCCTTTCCCGTGCAGTGGGTATAGTTACAGACCACCTAAGGTTGGCCACACCTGGCGGCTGCCCCCATGCGCACTCAGCTCTTGTTCCATGTTCTTTGAGATAATCATTCTATGCTGGTTCATGCATGTGTCAATTTCTTGGTGACATCTCTTTATGTAGGCATTGTTGGCCTATCGGTGCAGCTCCTGGCATTGCTGCTATGGGCACACTCATTGGGAGATGCAGTTTCACATTCAAACCGAGCTCCCTCTTTGAAAATGTTGCTGGCGGTGAACAGCAGACAAAAAGGGCAATGGCAGGATCCCAACATGAGCCGTTGGGCCTGAAGTCCTTTCACTTTGTGCACTCACATCCATTTCTTTGCGTTGGAAAACTGAAAAATAAATAAATAGATGTTTCATAACTCGTCAACAATGAATCTGCAATTTTAAGGAATAACCAACGGGCTGCCCCAATACTTCCCACCCCCCTCGGGACATTTCCTGCCCTGGCATGGCAGGTGCTATACCAAACTTTCCTCTTGGACACTATGTTCCCTTTGGTCATGCTCATATGTTAAACCGCCAGGCATCTGTGTCTCATCGCGTAGATTGGCGTACTGTCGCATACCGTAACGGTGCAGACCAGAACAAGAACCGGCCTCGCTCACATAGTACAAGATAGCGCAGCGGAAGGCTAATATACCAATGATCCGAACAATCAATGTTGCAATGCAGACCAAACATACATCATCATCATTCCATGGTGTGAAGGAGCCTGGCGCTCACACAGGAAGAATGCGCCAGTCCCCAACCATACACAGATGAAGAAGAGGGGGGTTAGACGAAGAAGAGGGGAAGATGGGAATGTCGTCAACACCAAGTCTTCGGTACAGGTCCCAAATAATCCTTCGTCCAATGTCTCCAACCCAATGTGCAGTCTGGATCCAAATGTCGTCAAGTCCTAAAGTCACCAATCTCTCTCTCTCTCTCTCTCTCTCTCTCTCTCTCTCTCTCTCTCTCTCTCTCTCTCTCTCTCTCTCTCTCTCTNCTCTCTCTCTCTCTCTCTCTCTCTCTCTCTCTCTCTCTCTCTCTCTCTCTCTCTCTCTCTCTCTCTCTCTCTCTCTCTCTCTCTCTCTCTTTCGTAGTCTGTGGATACCGAGAAGTTAGGTAACGAGAGGGTGAGGGAGAGATGGTGGACTTAGAAGAGGAAGAAGAAGAACTCTCTCTCTCTCACACACAGTCCGGTACTAACCTATGAAGGTGGCGCCTTGTTGCAGGTACATCGAAGACGAAGCTGGAGCTATGGTGCCGAAGGTAAGTCTCCCTGGCCTCCGGCAACCATCTCTCTCTCTCCAACGCTACTCTAGCTCCTAATATTGCCCAACGCTGAAGACTACTGCTAACGCTACTACTACTACTGCAGCGCTCCTCCAGAGTGTTGCTGCCGAATCCTGAAGACTGCCTCCTGCCTCCTGCACGTGAAGTGCCTGGGAAGTCCTTATGAACTACCTCGTGACTACCTGCAGCCCGTAGGGCGGGCCAGTCTTATATAGTGCTGGCCCATCCAGGAGGTTGCTCTTGCCAATGCCAAAACGTGCCAGACCCTGGTGTTGAAGTTCAAACAAGGGTTGTCTTGAAAACAGGCCGAAAATGGCCTGTGCTAAAACCCTGGTCTGGTGCCTAAGTTTCGGAGCAGGTCGACTTTATGAGGGCCTGAAAATGACCCTCGTTTTCAGGCTTTTAGGTTGAAACGACACAGGGCCTTTAGGCCCTCGTTTTCAGGCTATTAGGCTGAAACGACACAGGGCCTGTAGGCCCTCGTTTTCAGGCTTTTAGGCTGAAACGACACATGGCCTGTAGGCCCTCATTTTCAGGCTTTTAAGTTGAAACTACACTGGGCCTGTAGGCCCTCGTTTTCAGGCTTTTAGGCTGAAACGACTCAGGGTCGTCTGGTCGGGCCCTGCAGGCCCGTGTGGCTGCGCAGTATGCCACCCCCCCCCCTCCTTGAAAGACTGAGCTTACCTGCGAGGGCGAAGCTGCCTGTTCGAGGGAGGGACCAAAGTCCAGGTTAGAGGGGCATGCTGTGAAGCTTCCTTAGCTAGTCTTCGTCGCTTGTAGGCGACGTAGATTAGTGGTGCAGATGCTCAACGACATAATCGAACATCCTTATGTGCATGAGCCACCTAGTAATCGTAGGGTCTGTCAACGAGAAGTCTTTTTGCAATACAGCAGCTACTGTCGTTGGATCAACCCACAACACGAACCTTCGTCCGTAAATATAATATCGGAAGATATTCAAGCAATGCAGCGCCATGAGAACCTCTTTCTTAAACTGTGAGTAGTTCCTCTCGGTGGTGTTCAGTGTTTTACTCTCGAATCTGAAGGGCCTCTCGTTACCATTAGGATCTTTTTGAGCCAAGACTCCACCGACGGATGTCAGCCCTGCATCGGTGTATACTACAAATGGTCTCCTCTCTTCATCTTCAAAATAAGGAACACCTAGGACTTGACCTCCTTCCTTAAACTCATCCTTCAACAATTTTACCGCATCCTCTTGTTCACTCGTCCATTTCCACTCTACCCCTTTACGTAGTAGCCTTTCTCAATGGCGCTGCCTTTTCAGCGTACCCTTTTATGAAATTCTTCCAGAACCCGACCACACCTAAAAGTCGTCGCATGTCAGTAATATGTCGAAGCGGAGTAGGCCAGTTCATAAGTTTTTCTAGTTTCGCCGGGTCTGGCTGCCTGCCGTTTTTGTCACAGATATAGCCCAACATCTTGATGGACGATACTGCCCACCTACTTTTGGTCCCACTCACCGTGAGATTTGCGTCTTCTAGCTTCACTAACACCTTTTTGATGTCCTCAGCGTGAGTTGCGACGAACTTCCTTACTCCAGGTCTCACCTCAGTCTCGTTCTTCTCGCACGGTCCTTTGATCGGAAAGTCATCTAGGAAAACTTCTACCAAATTTTGTATAAGCTCCCCCAACACTGCCACCATCGCTCTTTAAAAAACTGCAACGCCATCGGTCTATCCCATCGGCACCACCATCATCTGGATTAATCCCAATGGCGTGTGCATCGCAGTTAAGTGTCGGTCCTTATAGTGGAGCGGAATCTCATCATGTCTAGAGAAAATATCGCAGACGGAATAAATCGAACGTCCAGTTGACCCTTCAGATAAGAGATCTGCATTTGGAATGAACCCTACGTCTCTAACCGTGACTTTATTTGTTTTCTGCAGGTCTTGTATCCACCGTAGCTTCCCATTTGACTTCCGTATGAAGAACCACTTGTTTGCATAGGCACTCTCACACGGTTCTGCTACGAACGTCCTAATTTTTTCCTTCAGGAAGTCCACTATCATCTCCTTTTCCTTCTGAGCACACTTCCATCCAGCGTCATTCCGTGGCACATGCGGAACCATATAGATCCTCGGGGGTTAAGCATACCGCGGGTCTATTCGTCCTCTCTCTGTGTCAGAGAAGGCCACCGCCTTATCACATGCTCTTAATGTTTCTATTATCAGTTCTCTCTCCTCCTCGGTTATGTTTTCATCCCCTATGTCCATCCCTTTCAAGCGCTCATCAGTAATTCATTGTCCCTTTGTGGCTTTTCGTTCCCTGATCATCTGAGTTATTTCTTCCTCAGTGATCCCTATCTCTCTCGTCCTGTCACGGCTAACCGCAGCCGGCTCAACTTTTTGGGCTACGGTTTTGTATCTTTTCCCCTCGCCGTGTGGGGGGATTCCTCCAAAAAAGACAGGTTTATGCACCCTCCAAACTCTTCGTCGTCACTTTCCTTTGGGTAAACAGCCCCGTCTACCACATACTTGCCTTCCAAATCTTCAATCTCAATTTTTTTTCCTTTTACTTTACGAGGCTCTGGGGTTAGTTCCTCTGGAACCATTTGGCAACTCCGCATCATTAGCTGACCTTTACTCTGCAGGGAAACCTTGTCTCGTTTATCAAATTCATTCATGGTTTTCAGTGCAACCCTGCTTCCCTCAGACCCATCTATGGTGACTGCCTAACTTTCATCCCGCTTATTCTCGGTGGTGGCATTGACATGTGTCAACCAAGTCCTCCCAAGGATTAGCTCTGATGAACAATGTTCCATCGTGAACACTGGCACGGTGGCCTCGACTCCATCCACCACCACCCTGGCCTTATGACATACTCCAAGCGCTAACTGTCTCAACTTGTTAGCTGACACCATGGTCATGGCAACGCTCCTATCCACTTCTAGTCCAAGTTTTCGCACTACCTTATCTTCGCAAACTGTAGATTTTGAACCATCATCCACAATAGCCTCCATCCTAACTTCATTCACAGTGGCATTTAGTCTCTCCTTCTTTCGCTACCCTTTTTTCTGCTATCAATACAACAGTCTTTGCCTCCACTTTAGAGTCCCCTACGCTCGTTGCCTCTGGTAGCGGCACCTTAGCTTTCTTCATCATTCTTATCAGTTCATCCCTCTCAGGGCCACATCCGAATATGAACTCCTTAAGAGTAATGGGGATTGGCATGTCCATCGCTCTTCTTAATGGTTCTCTCAGGTCTACTTCGTCCGGTGTGCTTTTTAACTGGAACTTCTTAGGCCCCCTTCTCCTAGGGGACAGGGGTGACTTAGGCGACTCCACCTGCTCATCCGTCATTGGTTGGTCCGTTTTTTTTTTCTTCCCATGACTCGACTCCCCAACTCCTTGGGTACAAACGAAAGCCTCCCCATCGCTCATTGTTTCCTCAAACTTTATAGAGGAGACTCCTATTCTCGGACTCTCAGGTACTCCATCAATCTCGTCTTCGAAGGTTACCCTTGAAACCTTCGTTGCCAAGGGTACCTGCACTTGTTTAGCCTTCGCCTCGTTCATTTTTCTCCTTTGGATATCAACGTTCATTTTCATCGAAGGCAAAAAGGGCACATGCTTCCCCTCATCTGCCCACATCACATATTTTTTATCATCTAATTCGATAATTCCTTCTGTTAATGCATCTAGCATGGTTTGGCAGTCCCTTTTTCTATGATCTTCATCGCCACAATACATGTAAGCTTTGTCATTCCACGTCCGTTTTGGACTAGGGTCCCCTTTTTCTCGCCCCCCGGGTTGTGGAGTGGCTCAAACAGGTAGTTCCTCCTTTTTCTGACTGCTATTTTGCAGTTTCTCCATCTCTATCTCCTTTGCCATTTCGTCCTCTCGCCTTTCCAGTTTCCTGGCCTCTAGCTCACCCCTAGACTTCCACCGGCTATCTTTCGTATTGGACCATTTGGAGGTCCCCCATTCTCCGTCGTTTCTCTTCCAATCTCTACGGTTCTCTTTCCTTTATTCACCGTCACTTCTACTAGGTTCTTCTTTTCTGGGTGAGCTCGAATTTGTGTCTCTCACTTTCGTTTTAGGCCTCCTGTCCTCAGTTTGAAGCCTTCCTCCTCCTCTCCCCGAAGTTATCCCCTTTCCTAGGTTATCAAGGACTTTCAGGATATGCGCTTTAGAGCTCTGCCCCTCTGTGTCGTGAGTCAGAACCTTAACTTGCGCAAACGTCACGCCTTTGGAGGGAAGTTCCTTCACAATCATCTCACGCCTTTCTCATGGTAAGGACCCTAGGAATATTCCGCATCTCTCTAGCTCTCCCATAAATCCGCCCTCCACTAGTGGGTTCGAGGCCCTTCTCATATCTCCTCGCAAATGCTACCACGCTTTCCTCTTCCTCTTTCTTCATTTCTTTCAGATCCTCTACTAAGTAGGAGATCTCATCACAAGTAAAGACTCTAGTAACCTTCTTCCTGAACGTCAACCAACGACCATCATCAAGAATGTCGTTCCTTGCTTCTCGGTCTATCTTTGGTGCCGTATGGTGGAGGAAGTTTCCAATCATCTCCTGGTCAGTCCATTCCCCTCTTATTCCAATTACCTCCCAATCATCCAGGAATTCGGAGACGTTCTTTCCTGTGAAGATCGTTTGGGTCCCGGTCAATGTCGGCGGCTGGTACACTGGGGGCCCAAAGAAAGGAGGCACATACGAGCCTGGCGCGTACGCCATAGAGTAAGGGCTCCTTCTATAAGGTTCACCGGGAACCTCTCTCCACGGCTCCCTAACTCTTGAATCAGTAATCCTAGACGCTCTGGGCCTAGTCAAGACCTCTCTCCTCCAACCTTCACCCATTTCACTATGCCCTTCCAACTCTTTGGCCCAAATATCTAACTCCTTTAAGGCCTTCCTCAGTTTCTCAGCGTCATTTAAGGTTTCCACACCCATTTTCCCCTCAGCGTTGTTAGTCCTTGATTCTTGCGTTGTCACGTCACCTCCTATCGAAGTCAAGTAAGTTCCTTCGGCATCCATCTTCCCTAACTAATTTTCCGATACTCGGTTTCAAGCACAAGCGGTTATCGGGTAGCTGAAAATTCAGGAATGAAAATTCTGAAGTGAGAGTTTTGGGCAGTCTGAAAATCTTGAATGGTCATGAAGTGGTGAAAGGTCCGAAGGCCCTGAAAACCACCTGTTTAGGCAGGCTGCATCCTGAAGTGGTGAAGGGTGTCCTGAAGTGGTCAAGTGAGAGTTTTGGGCAGTCTGAAAATCCTGAATGGTCCTGAAGTGGTGAAAGGTCCGAAGACCCTTCACCACTTGAGGATGCAGCCTGCCTAAACAGGTGGTTTTCAGGGTCTTCGGAGCTTTCACCACTTCAGGACCATTCAGGATTTTCAAACTTGAATGGTCCTGAAGTGATGAAAGGTCCGAAGACCCTGAAAACCATTTGTTTAGGCAGGCTGCATCCTCAAGTGGTGAAGGGTGTCCTGAAGTGGTGATGAAAAATACGACTGTTGTTAACCTTCTCTCGGTTCAAGGCAATTAAGACCCTCTCGATCGAACCCTCTAGTATTTCTTTCGCTTCGAAGTCAGCGTCCTCTCCTTCAGCTCTGACAACTAAAGCAGTGGTTATCACAGCCTTTGAATAGCGCGAGTTAGCTTCCAAAGTTCTGAACGAAACACCGTCGACTATGTCGTTAGAAAGCTCTCCGAGCTCTCCGGAGTCCTCCCTTAGTTTTATTCTTGCCTCTGCTATGGTCTCTCGCCACTCTCGGTAAAATGGCCTCCCCTTCAAACGGTATCGTGTGAATCTCAATCTTGGCTAACCGAAGTTCGTCGGCCGCTTTCCAGATAGCATATATCCTAGCTTCCCTAATAGCCTTTCTAGCGGATTCAGCTTCCTCCTCCTGGCTTAACCTTTCGTTATGTATCACTTCTACTCTTGCTCGGACCAAGGATCCCTCTATCTTCGCTCCTCGTATGAGTTGACACTTTTTGGCCACTCCTCTACTACTAGTTATCCCTTCTCTCTCTAGTCTCATTGCGGATCTCTCTTATTCTTCTTGCCAGAAACTCCTCCCTCCTGTTAATTATTCTCTCTCTTTTTTCCTTGTAGATCACATTCAATTCTTCTATTCTCTCTTCAAGTGCAAGAAGTTCATCCATAGAACCGTACCAGTCCATGTATCCATCCACTAGTTCCACCACTTTATTGTTTATTGGATCTAGATATATCTCAATAAGTGAGTTTACCTTCTCGTCTCTTCCTCTTACACGCGGGATCGTGCCTCTTGGACGGTTCCGTCTTTCTCCACTTCGTGTTTCAACCATCCCTGCGACCATACCATTATGTCATAGGTTATCCGCCTTCTGTTACTACTAAGGCAAGAAATCTAGGCCGTTCTCATCCAATTGCTTCTTCGGCTATACGCCTACAACTTCGTTCATCCAGGGATCTCGTTGATCTAATTCGAATAACCGACGTTATCCTTCCGGCAAAAAACACCCTATTCACTTCCTCCTCTTCAGTCACTGCTCCCGACACCGCTTTCGGTCTCCTCAGCACCGCTACTGACTATCGGCCACACTAGGTTGAGGTTTAGGTACCCATTCAAAGGGTACTACTTCGTGTTCGACACATAAACCTAACCGTCCCTTTCCAATCTCCTCTTCTCTTATAGGACTATCCAGACGGCCCGTTCCCAACAACTACCACATCATTCCTTTCTATACCTGCCCTTCGGCACATGGATTAGCTTGTTCAAAGAGTCTAGGAACTGCTTCTCCTCTTCTCTACTCAGCCTACCAGCCCCCTCCCTCGAGGAAACCAGGGTAGGAACGGTAGAATCTCACTCATCTGAAACCCTATCTCTCTAGTTCCTTACTGCCCTCTATATAAGTCTCACTCTCCCTCCTTTGTCTCGAACTTCGTGTTCACCTTTTATTCCAAACATGCCAGTGTTAAGGTAAAGTTTGCCCTCCTGCTTCTTAACGCACGCGGCGCCTCGCCTTATCTCCACTAGCCCAGTCTCAGGGATCCTCAACCTCCTATAAATCGAGGTCCCTAGCGCGCACAAATTCTCCTGAGACCATGCTCTTAATAATCGGTGCAGGTCATTCGACCTTTTCCGAGAAAGCTCCCATTTTAGTCCTTCTCGAATTACGTTACCGTTATCGGTTTATGGATCACCACCCCTGACCATTTACAACCCGATATCTTAGGACAAATTCAATCGCATTTCCCTGGTTCTTGTCCTTCATCACTTCGTCGAGCGTTGGGGGCTTAGGAAGTCGCTCAAATAACGTAATTTGAGTGCTTCAGAGTACTGTCTTGCCTAACAAAGCCAACATATCCCTTTCATCTTCCACCACTTTTCTCGCCCTTTCCCAACATCGACCATAAACGAGGTCGACCTCCCTTTCTATTGGTAAATAGATCCGTACATCGTGTATTCCGTTCTGAGAAACCGTACGATCATCACGTAGAGGCGTATCTGCTCCCAACCACTATCCACTAACTCATATGTCTTAACTTCGTACGGGATCGGTTCTCTCCTTCCTAAGGAACTTAGTGACGCACAAACGACCTCAAATTTTTCCCTGGGTGGCCTATTCCCTGAAAGGAACCTCTCCTTCCTTGCTTTCAATTCTTCACTCGAAATCCATCTTCTTTTACTCATCACTTACCTTCCCCAGCATTGCGCCCTGAGTACCATGTTTATCATAGACTCCCAGTTGCTCCCACCGAGGTAACTATCGGGAATAGGCGGGCTAGGGTTAACACTGTATTCTTTTCCTTTAATCCCAAGGTAACCCTCTTCCCTTCTTTTTCCAACTTTCTCTTATAGGCGTATGCTATCGTCTCTGCCCAATTCTGACACCCCCACAATGCGCCCGTCAGTCTTCTCCCCTTCCGATTGTAAACCCCTATATCATACTCGTTAGCTTCCACAAACTTAGCCACCAGTACATAAACCTTTTCCTTTAATTCAATATTTACTATTGCAGTAAAGCACTCAATCACGTACGGAAAAGGTTCACCCAAAGTTAAGGGAGTTCAAACTATCAATAAGGCTTCAATGGTTGGATCAGTAGACGATGGCAACCCCCAGTTTACCCCTTCTTCCCAAGAGAGTCTACTTGTCAAGAGCTCAGTCATTTCTAGTCCTTAAATCCATTCCGGTCGCTACCCTGACTACTGCACTCTGACACTCAGCTCGGCTTTATCCGAGTTCCTGAATCACCCTAATTTATCCTCGGTGAAATCGCGTGAGTCCTCCTACTCCCCAGGATCGTCTCTAACGTCTTTCTACTCAGCTTGGTTCCAATCCTCCGCACAGTAGATCTCCTCTTCGTCTTCGTAGACCCCTACCTTACGATAGTAAGCGCGTAGCTCAAAGAAACCTAGGAGGGCTTGCTGGCTATTGAGGGGGTCAAATTCCCAAGTTTTCTATAACTCGGTCGGGAAAGTCGCCACTTTTACAAGCAAAGTAAGAAGAATGATAGAGAACCCGTAGGCGTAAGGAACGTGTAAGCCTGAGAGCCCCGTCTCCATAAACTGCACAGTACATCGGACAAGAACAAACAAAAAGACGGAGCAAGTGGAAACCGTTAGCCACCGTTAGCCACGCTACCCACTCTAGTCGATGTCAAAGTTGCAACCGTTAGCCGCCGTTAGCCACGCTACCCATTCTAGTCTATGTCAAAGTTGCAAAGGCATTTTTCATAGACAAGCACCTCGTGGCTTCTTCTCCTGGAGAAGGGAGAAAACTGACAACAACACTATTCTAGTCGAAAGAGATCGAACTCTTGACTTGCTGATCATCAGCGTGATTGAGGAAGTTGCAAAGGCATTTTTCATGGACAAGCACCTCTTGCCTTCTTCTCGTGGAGAAGGGAGAACACTCACACTGAACTCTTGACTTGCTGATCGTCAGCTTGCTTGAGGAAGTTGCAAAGGCATTTTTTTCATGAACAAGCACGTCTTGGCTTCTTCTCCTGAAAAAGGGAGAAAAATCACAACACAATGCTAGTCAAAAGAATTCGTCAAATGAATTCGAGCTCTCGACTTACTGCTCATCAACTTCATTGAGGAGGTGCTAATTCTGCGTTGTTTGGTAAGATACAGCCATCGATCCGGGTGCATTATTACCACAGACTATTTCTCTGGGTTGTCATGTACCGCTTTTATTACAACTTATATCTCTGCCATAGGTGTTTTTTAGGTGTTTTTAGGTGTTTTTTAGGTGTTTTTAGGTGTTTTTTAGGTGTTTTTAGGTGTTTTTTTATATGTTTTTTAGGTGTTTTCTGGTTAGTTACTCGCATATGCCTGCTGTAGGTCCTTTAAAGGACCAGCATAAAACCCTCGTCGCAAATGCGTATATCTAAATAACATTGAGAAAAATCAAATGAGAGGGAAAATGCTAGTAAAAAGATTGGCATTCCACCTAAAACCCTTCTTTGAAATAAAAATCGGAGAAGTAAGGTGCAATGTCAATCTTTCAACAACACTTTTTTTTCTTTTTTTTTTCTATTTATTTTACTTTTCCCAATATTAATTAGACACGGGCTTCAGCTTCGTCAACCTCGACTTCTCCAGCTTCGACTATTCTTGCGAGCTTATCACTGGGGTGACATTAACAATGCATCTAGTCATTACCATATCCAGAGAGAATCGTCACTTCCCTGCCCACGTCCCCCGATGACCACTCCCTTATCTTTCTGGCACCCTTCGTTCCTGCTCCCGTCTTGTCTTTCGTCTTGAGAGATCCCCTCCTTTCTCTTTTGTTTGCCAGTCTTTCTTCCTCTTGATGCTGCTAGCGCTTTTCTTCTTCTTTTCCTCTTGTTCTTCTTCTTCATTTCCTCTCCACGGGGACAGCTCCTAGTCAGTTGCAACAGCGTGGACCAGGGTCCGAGACCCGGACGCATAACTATCAGAGGGCAAGGCCTGAACGGCCCTCTTCCTCAGGTGGTTCGTGAGGTGGATGCGGGAGTGCGGCTAGCTGGTGCGCAACCAGGCGAAACGCGTCGGGGAATGTGCGCGTTGAGCATGCAAGTCCGTGTAGGAGATGTACTCTTTCTATGATTGAGCATGGACGCATAGCGGTCGGCCTCGCTATTTTAAATTCAAATTCTTCTTCTTCTTCTTCTTCACCACTCCATCCTTCCTCCTCTTACTCTTCCTTTTACCTCCTCTCTCCTCATTTCGTCTTCTCCTTGTGCTCCATGCCGCCTTCTTTATTATCACAGTCTTTCTTTTTTCCACTGTTCCTGCTGTTTCCTTGCTTCTCTTCTTCGTCCTCGCCCTCTTCTTCTTCTTCTTCTTCTTCTTCTTCTTCTTCTTCTTCTTCTTCTTCCTCTTCCTGTTCTTCTTTCCCCTTCTCCTGTTTCTCATCCTTTCCATGCTGCCAGACAGAGGCAAGCTTGCCTAGCGAATTAACTTACTACTCTGCTTTTCATGAATGAATCCTACTACTTCAGCCCCTCGCGTGTTGCCCCTGCTGGAGAGCGAGACGTCCCTCACTTCATTTTCGGCCTCACAGCAGTGCGGAACAACAACCGTACAACGGACCTGTCTCAGTTGCTGCACCCACTGACTGTTTGAAATACAGACCTGACCTGAGATCTCAACTCCAGACGAACGAAATCAAATTACCGGTATTTCTGAATTACCTGGGACCGGTCAGTTCAACGATGATATTTCAAGGACGTCAGCCCTTTAAAAAAAAAATCGGGTTGCCTGTCCCGCGGACGGCCGCGGAAACCCTTTAAAAACCCAGAAACAGAAAATCCCACTGTGTCTGAACTTAACATTATCGGGTTGTATTTATTTATTTTTTTTCCCAACTTCACATTATCTTTCGAATCCCGGGCTCATGTCTCATGATAATGGATTCCTTACCTTTTCCCAAAAAAAAAAAAAAAAAAAAAAAAAAAAAAAAAAAAAAAAAAGGTGGATGTGAAATATTTCTCTTCGCAGAAGGTAGCACGAACGGGCCCACTGTCAAAAATGCGTTAGAACGAACGAGCCTAGCTCAGTTGGTACACCCATGAACTGCTGAAATACGGACCCGCGCTGGAATCCAGAGGCAATCAGATGAACAGAATAAATACTACAGTCTTCCCCCGAATACAACGCACGGTCATTATTGCTGAATTTGGTGCATCTTTCGGTCTAAATTCAGCTATAATGACCGTACGTTGTATTCGGGGGAAGACTGTAGTAATTGTGAATTACGTGGAAGCCATCAGTTCAATGATGAGAAAAGAAGAAAAGGGAAAAAAAAAAGGGTTAGATTAGACTATCAACGGTCTGCGTGACCGGCTCCCTGTCTCTTATACACATCTAGATGTGTATAAGACCTCAATATAGATCATCAAAATCAGGCATACTATCAGGCAGTAATCTTACTATGATTTCCCCCCGGATGCATTTAGGTTAAACACCTTTTTTTAACAAAGTGAGTTCTACTCGGTCTCATGCTTCAATGCGCAAGGAGACCACAACTGGGGCGTGCCTTGACTACCTCGCGCCTAGAAAGAATTGAGCCCTCGACCCAGATTCATAGTGGAGTCGAGGACTCAGAATACGAGGGGTTAATCTACGAGGGGTTAATCTACGAGGGGTTAACTTACGAAGGGTTAACCTACGAGGGGTTAATCTACGAAGGGTTAATCTACGAGTCCTAGCGACTGAGAATTCGTCTCACATCCCCCTGCGAGCAAGAGCGACCCTTAGGCTCAAATACGAATCCTCGCACTGAGCACTGTCTCACTTCCTCTCCCACCCTCCCTCTACCCTCCCACCACCCTTCCCCGCTCTCCGCCGAGCCTTGTTCCCTCGTCCGTCCGCCCATCCATCCCCCAACCACCACCTCAATCGCAAGAACCACCCGAGCACACACTGTATCCCAAGACGGAAAGTACAGAATTGAATGCAATATTTTCGTTAGTTAAATGGTACATGCCCTTCCACCCATCTATCAATGCAGTTTACTGCAGTAACTCAGGAGCATGCCTGCGTGCGAAGTTGTTTACCGCGAGAGATTGCGGGGGCATGCTTGCGCTGGTTGATTACCTCGTGCATACCTGCATCAGAATAGAGAGGGCATTCCAGATCAGGCGGCGGGAGCCGGGAGAGGGGGAGAG
>BFEA01001001.1:131794-153253 GCA_003427395.1 Chara braunii
TCTCTCTCTCTCTCTCTCTCTCTCTCTCTCTCTCTCTCTCTCTCTCTCTCTCTCTCTCTCTCTCTCCTAACCTCCATACCTTCTCGTCCTCTACTTCCCTCCCATCAACGTTCTCCCCGCCCACACCCTTAACAACTCCACCCTTCCCCTCCTTCCCTTTCTTTGCTACGTAACTAACCGCTTCCCTCACCTGTTACATTGCCAGGGGGTGGACGGTGGAAAGAGGCGGCCTCACTTGGTGGAGAAAGAGGGCAAGGGAGGGGCAGTCGGTCCCTCGTGCCACCAAGAAGGAAAGAAAGTAAAAGGATTGGGAGCTTGGAAAAAGAGAGGCTTTTAAAAGAAGTGAGATCAAGTGCAAGTTTTGTGCAAGGTCAGTTGACTCAACCATCTTCCCTGGTTGCATGACTAAGGACAGAGCATGGTTTGATTGTGGGAGGGCAAAGAGAGAAGGAAGAACCACGGCAAAGAAATGGAACTCAGGCTTGCGGGAAGGGCGATGTGTTGACCCCCAATGGGGGATGGATGTTGTGCTTGTGTGGGACTTGTGCAGGTGAGTGATTTGGGGCGGCATGTGCGGTGTCGGGACGGGAGTGCGGAAGCGGAAAGCTTGGAAAAGGGGGTCGTTTTATATGATGAGAATGTGCATTGGATTGTGGTATGCTATATGGAGGCCCGGAAAGACTAAGGACCGCAGTGAGATTTTGAAGGAAGGACTTAGGCCGGTAGGAGGAATGGTAGTGGCTAGGGGAGGAGAGCGGTGTGGCCTCGCCCCGAGGATGCTGTCAGACTATAGGGACGTTAGTGAAAAGGTGCGTGGCCTAAGGAGGACGCTTAGCCTACGCACGGAAAGAAGAGAAAATCTCAATGAACCCCCTGGACTGCATGTGTATTGGAAGGAGCAATTGCTTGAGAACACAAAGAGGAGAATCTAGAATTTACGGTTACGACACTTGACCAGTGAGGCTACCACTCGACTAGAGGGCTGAGCTCCATCCCCAATGTTAAGGTCTCTCGCCCTATTGGCCCATCCCCATCCATATCAAAGCACTAGGTGGGGGTGACCCCGGGATGAACGACCCGCGCCCAGGGCTTGAGCGTGGGCGGGTCGAGCCAAGTGGGACCCGCAGCGGGGTCGACAAAAGGCTCGAAAGTCTACGGGGGTTCGGCCCGACACCAGATGCCCACTCAGGTTTTCTGCCTATCCTTCTCGCTCATATTCCTTGCGGAAGGCTGTGGTGAGGTAATATTAGACTGACCCTAATTAAGGCCTCGCCTGGACACAGGGCAGAGTGAATGGCCCCGTCCATGTAACTAACCGGTAGGCCCAATGTCTGAGTTTGGAACATGGGCCAGGATCTAGGCTTGGGCTCGTATGCAGTAGGGAATGCCTACTCGGACCCAGACCCTGGCCACCCGAAGAGACTAAGGAGAGAGGTGGGGGGGGAGAGACGTTCGGGCATTGGCTTTAGTGTTGCCATGTGCCGCAGCCAGATAGCACCCAGGGGAGAGGTGGTGATGCAAGCTGTTGGGGAGACAAGGGAAGAGGGAGCAAGACAATGGGAATGGGTGGTGCTTGTTGTTGGCAGAGGAGCATATATGCGAGCAGACTCTTCAGCAGCATGCAATGACTTGCTGTTTTCTGGTCGCCTATAGCCTCTCTCTGTCGAGGCTGTACTATAGGTAGGATAGATTTGTAATTTTGTTTGGCTGAGGGCTAACCGAGAGACCTACCTGTGAGGGAAAATCGTGAGGGACATATCTGCAAATTCGGGAAAAATGCAGGCCTGGTACTAACAGAATTCCCTACAGCCTACCCTAACTGCGAATAGCAGGCCCGGGCTACCCCTAGGACAGACAGGCCCTAAGGGCCTATTCTAATAGACGGTCCTATAGCCTATAGCCGGGTCCGGTAGAGGCCGAGAGGCCGAGACAGAAACGGTACCGGTCGGTCAGTCAGTCCGGTCTAGGTCTCGTCTAGGCTAGGTTAGTCTATAGATAAGATGGGGACATCGGTTGAGGGCTTTTGGCAGTTGGTACTGACTACATCGCTGCTGCGTTACGCATGAACCGGAAGTGGTGACGGCTCAGCGTGGAAGGAGACAGGCATAGCCAGACCTTCGGAGCGCCGGCCATAGCTGGGACCTGCGCTGTACTCTGCCAGCACGCAGGGGCTGACAAAGGTCTGGGCTATCGAGGTCTGCTGGAGGTGAGAGAAGCTGGTGCCCTGCTGGACCCTCCTCCGGAGTGGGGTTCCAGGGTGGTGGCGCTGCAGCCATAGCTGCAGCTTCGTCCTCAGAGGTCATCTTGTCAGGGTTTGGTGGCGCTGCTGCAGACTTCCACCCGGGAAGTCTCCCGACACTTCGTCATCATCAGATACTGTGGCGCTGGTCTTCTTCTTCATCCTCTGAGTGGCGCTTGGCCTCAGAGGCCTGTTTCAGGGTGGTGCTTCCCTCACGAGGCTGTATCTGGGTGGCGTTTGACGATTCAGGGGCTTAGGGGTGTTATGAGTGGCTAACCAGGGTTGGTGTTACATACTCGTGAATGCATCAACGAGTATGGGGCAGAACCAAAGATCAACCAATATAGGAAGAGCATGTATGCAGCGGAAGTCTAATAAACGGACTGACTCACATAGACTGACTCACACAGATATCACTCCACGCACATACAATCGTGAGATGGTGGGGTCTGAGCCATACATGGAAGATGCTCAGGCCCCGTACACACATACACAGATGAAAGGTGGGAGGAGAGACGAAGGAGGTGGGGGAGGTAGACAACACCGAAGGTCACCGAGATAGAATCCGATAGGTCACCGATATGGTAGTCCAAAATGTCATCAAACAAGATCAAAATGTCGAGGACAATAAGTCACCAATGTCGGAGATACAAAGTCCTCATGTAAACGGTGTCCGAACTGTGATGCCGCCGAGTATCAACCCCAACAATCTCCAAGTCTCGAATCCGGTAAGTACCATAGCCTCATACCACCGAAGTCCAACACTGATCTTTGTCGAACTAGTATCAGTCTCCAATCTGAAGAAGAAGAAGAAGAAGAAGAAGAAGAAGAAGTCTGAGGAAAGAAGAGGAAGAAGAAGAAAAGAGAGAGAGAGATGGCAGAGGGGAAGATGGAGGTGAGGAGGAGGGAACGGGACCGTGGAGGGAGGAGAAAAGATCCTTGCCTCCTGGTACCTGCCCTGCTGCTGTCGAGGCGGCTATGGCCACCGTGCTGCTGCTGGTCTCCTCTCTCCTGCTGCTGCTGCGCTAGCTCGCGCTGCCGCTGCTGCTCTCCGCTCCTGCGCTCAAAATAGCGCTCCTCTGCCAACCGATACGCACCGGCATAATGCTGGTGGTTCGATGCCTCGAAGTGAGGCCGGACCAGTACTAAGTACTGGTTCGAAGACCGGCCTCAATGCTGCGAGGCCTCGGTTGGGTCTGAATCGACCAGATCGACGATTCAGATCCGACCGGAAAGCGGCAGCCTCAAAGGCGCCGCCAGGCCCAAAACAAAATGCCGTTTGGGCCTGGTCCGTCGGTCTGGTCCAAGTCGTGGCCTTTCGGCCTAATAATCCCCCAAGGTCGGGCCTTTAGGCCCTGATGTGTCCCTCTAGTCCTAAGTCGGGTCCGGTAGGACCCGTGTGGCGTCAAAGATGTAACACACTCCCCCTCTTAAAAGACCGAGCTACCTGCGAGGGCGGAGTTGTCTGTTCGATAYCGGGATGGGTCGGGTGGGACGAGCTGCTTCCTTGGCAAGGCGTCGCTTCTCATAGTCGGCGAAGATAAGGGGTCCAAAAGTCTGCAAGTCTGCACTAGAGATCCACCGAGTGTCGTCAGGCGCACATTGCTTGAATGTGACTTTGAACTGCATTGGCTTGTTGCCATACTTGCGGTGCATGATGACTCGGTCAACTTCCTGATGTCCGTCCATAGAAGGCGGATCCTGTGATCGACGGCCGGGGAACTCGTCGGCGGAAGGTGGCGTGTAGATGGCCAGCTTCGACGCGTGGACGACCCGGTGCACTGTAAGGTGCGGAGGAATGTTGACCACAAAGGAAGGACCTGCGGGGTCGTCTCCAACGGCAAAAGTAATTTCCCATGGTCCGAACCATTTCGGAAGGAGTTTGCGCGAAACGTCCTGCTCGAGCGCAAATTCCTCGGAGAGGACCCAAACAAGGTCTCCCTTGCGGAAAGGACATGGAAGTCGACGTCGGTTAGCTTGCTGCTGCATGCGGATTTGAGCCTTTTGTATGTTCGCGCGGGCTTTGATCAGCAAGTCCCGGTACTTCCGAACGAAAGCGGGAGAGCAAGGGACGTCTATGTCGGCGGCCCGTGGCAGAAGGAGATCAGCGAAGATCCGTGCTTTCTCTCCACCATGATGTAACTCGAATGGTGTGACGCAGATCGCCGGGTGCACCGAAGTGTTATAGGCGAACTCGATGTCGGGAAGCCGGTCAACCCAATCTTTCTGGTCGGGACGGATGAGCGTACGCAACATCGTCTGAGCAGTCTGGTGTGCTCGCTCCGTCTACCATCCGTCTGCGGGTGCCGAGCCGAGCTCGGCTTCATTGTCGTACCGGACTCAGCCATGAGGGAAGTCCAAAAGGCCTACATGAAGCGAGTATCTCGGTCGCTCACTATGTCTTCCGGAACACCCTGGTTGGTAATCCAACCGGTGTGTAAGAGTCGTGCGAGCTCGGGTGTTGCAACATGATACTTGCAAGGAAGGAAGCGAGCATACTTGCTCAAACGGTCAACGACCGTGAGAATACCGTCATGGTCGTGGCGATCGTGGGGGAACGGGCCTGTCACGTCCATAGCAATGGAGAGGCGCGGTCCCCAAGGAATCGGCAACGGTTTCAGTTCGCCGAAGGGGACTCGAGATCGACCCTTGTTACGGTGGCAAACTGCACATGACTCAATGTACCTCGTGACGTCATGAAGGACGTCGGGCCAGTGAAAACGCTGGCGGAGGCGTGCTARTGTGCGGTTCACGCCAAGGTGTGCCGAAAGTCGTGCGTCGTGGAATTCGCCGAGAAGACGAGTCCGTAAGATGCGATCTTGGGGCACAACTAACAAGTCCGTTCCTCTCGTGTGAAGGAGAAGGAACCCGTCGGAAATCCGATAGTGGCTAGCCGGCGGGTGATCCGATGAAAGCTCCGCGTAAAGCGTAGAGTAAGTCGGATCGGACTTGTAGCCTTTGACGAAATGCGGCTGCAGGTCGTCATCGAGGTCGAATGTCGTGGTCACAATGGCACAAAARTCGGGCCGTCGTGAGAGGGCGGCCGCAGCTCGATTGGCGGGACCGGGAATGTGGCACGGGTCAAAGTTGAACTGGTCGATGTAATACATCCATCGACCGATCGTGCTAGTGACCGTATCCTTCGTTTTGTAAAAGGTCAACGGATTGTTGTCCGTATTCCATTTAAAACGCCGACGGACGAGAAGAAAGTGGCGCCACCGCTTGAGAATGGTGACGAACGCGAGTAACTCTTTCTTCCTAGCGTCGTCGAGAGTATTGACGAGAGGCACCTTTTGGGAAAAATACTCGACCGGATGCCAACCGTCCTCGTGACATTGTTCCAACACCGCACCAATACCRTATCCCGAAGCGTCCGTAGTCACTTGGGTGGGAAGGGTGGGGTCGTATATACGGAGGGCAGGTGCGGCTTGCATCGCTGCCTTCAACGTAGTGAACGCGCCACGGGTTGCGTCGTCGAACTCGAAGGGCACCTTCGGGGACTGAAGTCTCGACAAAGGAGTGGCCACTTTCGAGTATGACTCGACGAATCGCTGATAATATCCAGCCAAACCCATGAAAGAGCGTACATCCGTTGTGCAACGGGGTTCCGACCAATTCACGATGGYTTGGATCTTGTCCGCTAAGGGACGAATGCCTTTCGGCGTAACATAGTGGCCAAAGTACTCAAGCTCCTGCTTGGCGAACTCACACTTGTCGAGGTTCGCTTTGTACTTGGCCATTCGGAAACGTTCCAAAACAATGCGAAGGTGTACGATATGCTCGTCCAACGTCCTACTATAAACCAAGATGTCATTGAGGTAGATGAGGACGCTGCGATCGAGCAAGTCGCGAAACTCAGTCGTCATGGCTGCTTGGAAAGTCGCGGGGGCATTGGTGAGGCCAAATGGCATGACAACCCACTCGAAATGCCCGTATCGCGTCTTGAACGCGGTTTTGTACCGATCTTGAGGCTGGATTTCGAACTGGTGGTAACCCGACTTCAAGTCCAACTTCGAGAAGTATGTGGCGCCGCCTAACCGCTCAAGGAGATCATCAATCCGAGGGAGAGGGCCGGCGTTCTTTACGGTTTGTGTGTTAAGTTTGCGATAATCGATGCATAACCGTAGATCTTTGTTCTTCTTCCGGACGAAGAGAACAGGGGCACCGTAGGGCGAACAACTAGGGCGAATCCAGCCCTTGTCGAGAAGGTCACCAAGTTGTGCGCGAAGCACCTCAAGTTGCTCTTCGCTCATGCGATAGATACATCCACGCGGAGGGACGGCGCCAGCCTCGAGAGTGATCCCGTGACGTATGGGCCGATCCGAAACCGTTCCGGTGGGAGCCTCGAAGACGTCTCTATACTCGTCCAAGAGGTGAGAAATGCGTGGGTCCGGCGGTGACGCGGCTGGTCCGTCCGGCGAGGGGAGAGCATGCAAGAATACAAGGCCCATCTCCTCGACGTCATTCTGAGCTATGGCGTCGCAAATTCTCGCAACGGAAACCACGTGACAAGCAATCGAAGTGTGAGGGGCCGTGACCGTACATGGGACTAACACTCCGTTCCGATAACGGATGTGAACGGTTCGGTCATGAAAGTTCACCAGATGATCGGCGCTACACAACCAAGACATGCCTAGAATCATGTCGAACTTGGTGTCGAGGATGTCAAAAGACATCGGCTCGCACGCAAGTGGCACAAAGTATACCGGAATGCCATCGACGCATCGGTCAATCGACTTTAGTGTGCGGTCGTCCGCGATTGTAACTTGCGTGGGTTGCGTCTTCCTTCGAACGCGTGGGCCAAGGCCTGCGCGGGCTGTAATGGCTTGGCTAATAAAGTTGCGAGACGCTCCGCAATCAATCAAGGGACTACAGGTTGGGCGTCCGTTTCGGCGTACCTTTGGGTGGCGTACTCGCGGTCAATCTTCACAAGATAGGAGCGGAGATTGACAACCGCTACCCCGTCGTCCGTCAATAGAGCTGGTACTGTAGTGTGCAAATAGGAGCGTAGATTTGCCATCAAGGCGTTGCAATGCGGCCTTGGCAAGGTTCCGGTCGAGGGTAGAGGCATCCAAGCGAAGTCCTCTCGTGTGAGCGGGTCAAGCTCCTCAAGTCTTGACCACGCCGTCGAGTCCTCGGAAATCAGTGGCGAACTGACCGGATCACTTGCCGACGGTGTATAGGCCTGTCTCTTATACACATCTAGATGTGTATAAGAGACAGGTACTGTAGTGTGCAAATAGGAGCGTAGATTTGCCATCAAGGCGTTGCAATGCGGCCTTGGCAAGGTTCCGGTCGAGGGTAGAGGCATCCAAGCGAAGTCCTCTCGTGTGAGCGGGTCAAGCTCCTCAAGTCTTGACCACGCCGTCGAGTCCTCGGAAATCAGTGGCGAACTGACCGGATCACTTGCCGACGGTGTATAGGCTGCGCATACGCAATCTAAGTGCACGTGGCTCGGCTGGTCTAGTGGTGGTACCAACTGGGCGACATAATCCTCGTACGTAGCACGAGAATCAGCGACTAACGCATGCTCCCCGGTAGTGACATCGATTGCTAGCAAGGCAACCGGGTCCGGCGGAGTGAGGAGAGACGTCGCCCCTCTCCTTGCGTGACTCAGTTTCCCGAGTTAGCTGGACGGGGTACGCGTGCCTTGCCCTTTTCGGGGCATTGTGCGGTCAAGTGAGTGACTCCATTGCACCAAAGGCAATATCCGTACCGTTGACGAAGGTCATAGACTTCCTTGATTATCTTGTATGTCGTCCATGGCTGCTGCCCAGTTCCTGTCGATGTCGTCTCTTGTGTCGCCTTGTTCTTCCGAACTCTCTTGGGACGCTTCGGCGGGAGCGCTGCTACAATTCCTCCATCACTCGAGGATGCTGCTGCAGATTGGAGATCGACTATTTCTTCAGAAATCACGGCATTGTTATGTGTCGGTCGTTGATAGCCCTGCTTAGCCGCATAATGCGGTTGGGACTGCCGTTCGTTTGTGGCCTTGTCATCTGTTTGGATGACCAAGTTCGCACGATCCAGGATGGCCTGGAATGAGGCGTAATCGTACTCGTTGCCGAGTGCGGTTCACAGTCCTGCGCACGATCGCGAGAAGAACTCGGATCGTTGGTTAGGAAAACTCAAATCGAAGCCTGGCGTGGTCACTATCTTCTGCCACTTGGTTGTCCAGTCTCGAGTTGGCATACTCCATTGCGAGCAGGTGTACACCTCATTCATGGCCGCCTTCACGACGTTGCGGACCATGAAGCGAGTGAACCATAGTTGCTCGAACTCCTTCCACTTGATGTGCGTGTGGAGTTCGGCGATGGTGCATTTCTTGGTAGCCGCCGGATGGTTCATCCATGCGTGCGCTCCTCCAATCAGTTGTAAGTAGAGCGCCTTCATCATGTCGTCAGCCGGGACAGTGCGGCATGCTGCTTCCGTGAGGAAACGTTGCCACCATGTCAAGGCGTCCGTCTTGTTGTAATCGTCGAACTTGCTGATGTCGAAGTGCGGCATCTTGTAAKTTTTTGTAGCGGCGTCCGGTCTTGTCTGCAGTTTGGTGATGCTCGTCTTGATGGCGGCCACCATGCTGCTGATCGTGGTCGGACTAGTGAAATCACCTAGTTCGACAATGATAGTGACGACGTGATCGATGGGCTCGTTGAGCTGCTTCGTCGCGTCTGTTGTGCAGCCTGGCGCTGCTGAGGCCGTAGCCTGAATGCTGTTGATGCGTGCGAGAGTGGAGTTCAACAGCTGTTGCTGTTGCTGCTGCTGTGTTGCTGCGGCGCGGATGGCAGTTGTTAAAGCGGCCACGTCTTGCTGGTGCTTTTGTCTTTGCTGTCGTTCCGTGCGCAGGTGTGCTTGCAGCAGTGTGTTATTCCACATGATTCCCCTCATCATGCCCAGCAGCAAGTTAGCCAGGTTACTTCTCTCTGCCTCCGCCAATGTCGGATCCGCCTGCGCATTCGTAGGCACAAAGATCATGCTTTGGAGTAGCGTTGTCCACTGATTCTCACTTTGAATCAGGAACTCCGTGCTGGCGGCATTCCGTCGGTCTCGTGCCGCTGCATCAGCCTCAGCAGTCTGCTGAGCTTGGGCTGCCGCCTCATTGGCCAGCCGCTGACGTTCTGCCTCTGCTGCCTCCTGCTGAGCCTTGGCGGTAGCTACGGCATCCGTGAATACCTGTAGCCGCCCAAGGTAGTCAGCCAACGGTTCAAGGGTCCCTTGGACCGGACATGTGGGAAGAACTCCAGTGGTAACCGGTACTGTCAGTGCTGTACTCGATGTCGTTGGAGTCGTCCGCTTGCTGAGTCGCTGTTGCTGATACTTGGTTCTTGGAGGTACCACAGAACGGCTACGAACTGCAAGCCTGGCACTGCGTCGTGGCAGTGCCCTGGTGTCCTGTTCCGTCGACATCAGCTCTAGCTGATGTGGTACTTGAGAAATCCCGGTGGTCACAGATTACAGGGGGGTAGGGAGAGTGGGAACAGGGGTAGAACAATCAAGCACTTCGCATACAGTCCCTGTCCCACTGATGGACTTTAGACACCTAATCAAATAGAAAAAGATAAACTTTCCCGCCAAAACAACTCAAAAATTCGTAATAAGAAAATAATAACGAATTATTTAATCAATAAAATTAATTAATGATTAATAACGAAATAATAATTCTTAATGATAATCAATAAAACAATATTTGCAATAATGATAATGAACGAATTTGAATTGTATCAAGATTAGGTATCCGTTGAGATCAATGAAGTTGCAATTCTGAGGGTCAGATTCGGATTAGTTGGCCAAAAAAAAATTCTGAAAATCAGGGAGAAAAACACTCGAATTTTTGAAAAACGTGAAATTTCGGGAATTTCAACCTACAAAATCCGATTTTTAAAGGCCTATGTCCGTTTTCGGAATTTTTCACACTAGGGAAAGAAAAAAAAATTCGCGAAAATTTCGGAGCCCAACCCTAATTTTCCGCGTTTCCGCGGAATTTCTGGGTTTTACGGTATCCAAAACGTTCGAATTTCCCAAATTGCTCAAAACCGAAAATTTACCGTAACCCTAATTGCCAATAACGAAATATAACGGAAATGCTGATTTAGAAGACGAATACAGGATTAAAATCAGAATGCATCATGAAAAATGTGTTCTCATTTGGTAGTTCCTTCCGTGTTTGTCTGCCATGTGATTTGCAGCTCTACAAGACAAAACTTGGCGATCCTCTGCGGTTGAGTAGGCGCTTGAGTGTCATTGCAGGTGTAGTCCTTGCCATTTCACAGTCATTTGTTTACCTGGCATTTGCGCTTGTGGTATGGTATGGGTTGAGGCAGTTGGACGGTGACAGCAAACCGTTGCGAGATGTTGTCGCCATCATCCTTGTGTTTGGCTTTGGCAGCTATTCGATCGCAGAGGCGATAGTCCTTGCACCGCACATGGGAAAAGCGGTCCGATCGATGAGGGCTGTTTTCAAGATCGTGGACAATGCTCAAATTTGTGGAGGAAATGGTGACGTGAAGCTTGAAGGCGTTGCTTCCATCTCCATCAAGTTTGAAAAAGTGGTGTTCTCCTACCCCATGAAGTCTGATGTTTTTGTGCTTCGTGGGATGTCGTGCACTGTTGATCCAAACACTGTTGTTGTTGTCCTTGGCCCTGTGGGATGCGGGAAGACGACATTGCTTTTGCTATTGTTGAAATTTTGGGAGCCCATGAGCGGACGGATTCTTCTCAATGAGTGCAGCATACAGACATTGAACTCACGTTGGCTACGGGATCAGCTTGGTTGGCTTAGCACAGAGCCCGTCATGCTTGAGAAAAGCTTCAAGGACAACATCAAATTCGCTATTGAAGATGCGACTGATGACGATATTGTGGCAGCCGCACGGCTCACAAATGTGCACGACCTCATTGACAGCTACCCTATGAAATATGATACACAGGTATTGTGAGATGTTGACGCCGTGGGATTGTGAGCACGTAAGCTCTCCTGCCCTCCTCCCCACCACTCCCAGCCTAACTCCAGAATGCACATCTCCACTCTGTTTTCATCCTTCTGCGATCCTGGTTCATCTAAAAAAATAGATTCTCTCCGAAATGTTGTCTTTGTCTGAGTTTGGCTTAAAATTTCAAACTTCCAATCATCAACAACAATATCCGAAATGTTGTCTTTGTCTGAGTTTGGCTTAAAATTTCAAACTTCCAATCATCAACAACAATACACCCTCAGCACATTCCAGTCCTCCCAGCTCCAGGCCCAAACTCCACTGACAACTGTGGGATTCCCAAGCACCTACCTCAGGGAAGATTAGGATGGCCCCTTAACAAGGCTGACATGCGTAAATGGAGAAATGAAACCGGAAAAAAAAAAAAAAAAAAAAAAAAAAAAAAAAAAAAAAAAACCAAACAAACAAACAAACAAACAAACTCAGATGAGAGCTGGAAGCTTCGGCTGGATCCCAGACAGTCACAAAAAGGTTTCATGCCATGGCTGTGAGAGGCTTAGCATCAGCCTTCACCAGGTATGTCTTGCAAACTTGAATCAGTTAACCCTGGGCCCACTGCCACGCATAAAAAAAACAGTCATCCGCCTTCACAAGTCCTGTAGGTGTTTGAGAAGCAAATCAGACAATCCTAGGTGTTTTTTTTTTGTTGATCATTATTGCCATCACCACGACCACGGTGGGATTGGAAGACGCCCATGACGACATGAAGCAGGTGGGGGGTTCCATCGCCCAAGGTCATGCCCAGACTCAGCCCGAATGGCTATGTTCCGCCGGTTCTTCACTTCTCATGCAAGGAAATAAGTGATGCGAACAGCAATAAACCAAGTTGCGACATCTCACAGAAGACCAGACATCATTGGGCTGAAATTGAAAGCAGAAATGAAAGCAAGAACCACACCAAATAGGAATGAGCAAAGCACTGAAGTCTCTTCATAATGAAAGCCCTTCCGGGACCTCCAATCACCAATAGAACAACAATGTAGCCCTCCTACAGGCGGCTGTCCTCCGACCCTACCTCCTGCAACTCCTATCAGACTAGCCTACTTATGTTGGCAGTTGGTCGACGTGTCATCCCAATGGTTCTCGAAGACTCTGATCGAGCAGCCTGCCTTCGTTGACACCAGGTACGCTCTTCCTTCTCCCACTCCCTGTTCCACCGAGGACCTCCGCTATTCCACCACTGGGTATGGAGCCAGCAGCCTGGCTATGGCCACCGCTCTCTCTCCTCCTTCCTCACCTCGTTGCCACCATGTAGCTTCCTCCTCGGGCACAAGTGTCGAGCAGCCGCTCACACAGCACTGCCACATTGCAAGAATGCCCGAATGTGCAATGCAGGGTGCCCTCCAGTCCTTTTCACTGGCTGGAGAGGCCGAGGGGCCTGTGCCCAGGCTGTGCCTGTCCCAGTTTCCTGCGCCCTGGGCCCTTCCAGAATCTGCACAAGGCCTAGCATTGTCAACTGACTCGTGGGCTAGGCCTAGCGGTTAGTTGAAGATGCTGCATGCGTGCAGCAACTACCTGGGGCCCCAATTCTGCTTACACTGGCTTGAACTCAGGCCAGGCCTCTTTTTTGCAGGCCCACCTTCACTTAGGATGGGCAGGGCCTTTTCCTGGATGACCGAGGTGCCGAATCCTTGCATCTCATCTGTTTCATTCTATATTTAGTATTTACCTTCCATAACCCCAATGCGCCTTAGTGATGACTGAGGAAAGTATTTGGAAGTCTTGGCTTTGTTAAGACAAAGGTGTGTCGCAGAAGCATCTTCCCTTGTGTTGATGAATTGTGCATCAGAGTCCGACAAAAACCCTGTCAATGTCCTTTTGTTTGGCAATTTTCAGCATTTGGCCTAATGAACGGGCCTCGACTGCACCAGCTGCAAGTGCGAGGATTTGGCTCCTCGGCAGGCCTAAGGGGCCCCTTTTTCAAGTGTGCCCGCCCTAAGTGATTGCGGGCCTAACAAATCACGAGAGGCTCATTGTTGTCAATTTCGTATTTGGGTTTCAGGCAGTTGTGTCGCGTCAGTTGGTTGAAGGAACCCAGGCCATGAGCAGCAAGTACTTTCCACGGCCTTCTAGGCCTTTTCTGAAAGGCAGGCCCTGGGCCACATCTGCAGCAATATACACAGACAGTTGTAACCGAACGAGGCCCAGCAGCAGCAGCAGAGGCCCAGCTGCCTGGGGCCTACCGGAAGCTTCTGGGCGCAGGCCCAGCCCAGCCAGGCCGCAAGCCAGGCCAGACTCTTTCCATATAGGAAAGAGCTTGCTGCCTGTGAAGACATTCAGGCACTTTTTAGTTTGCGGCAGCGCTGCTGGAGCGGACGCTCGCGGGCTGCTGCTAGCGCTAAGGCAAGGTGCAAGCACGTGCAGTCGTGTAGGAGGAAGGGTGCTGCTGAGGGCAGCGCCATAGCCCAGCTTCCATAGCTGGATGGGGCTTGGGCATACAGCAAGTGGTAGTGGTGGTCTTCGTGTATGAGTCAAGGGAGAGAGAGAGAGAGTTGAGGATGATGACGTGAGGGCACATACCTGGTATTGGCGATAGTCTGCATTGGGCGACATCTTCATGTACTTCGGTGGCCGCTGACGCCAACAGTTGCATTGTCAATTCGTAGGCAGAAAGTAGCTGTGTGGGAGTAGTCTGGGCGCCGAGCGCCAAGTAGGGGGAAGGGCCTCGACTCTTATGTTGGTGATGACGAGAGTAAGCTCTCATTGACATTCGGTTTCAGTGTTTCGGTTCTCAATTGGTGTATTATTGGTGCAATGCTGCTTTCTGGACACTGTGGAGGTTTCTGGCTTTCGTCGTGATTGTGCAATCTGGATTCTGCCATCTCGCTATTGCTCATTTTCCTTGCAATTTGGTATCGGAGCTGGTTCGAACTACACTTGTTGGTTCTTCGCAATAGCGATTCGGTGCTTGGCATGATTGGTGGGGCAGTGATAATGCTTGGGCGTTGAACGATAGGCGGCCTAGGGTCGTGTGGGCGCGCCAGGAAGGCTATGAGGTAACATTGGGATGTACGCTCGGTGATGAGAGCACGCTGATGTGTTATTTAAGCCGAGGTGGAACTGCATTTCGCTGTTTGTTGTGCCAAGGCAAAGACCGGTCATCATAAATGCATGTCAGGTTGCCGGTGAGAAATCTGTGGTTGGGGGCAGCATTATGATCTACGTTGCTCTCTTCCTTATCTACCCTCTTCATTGCTTCTTACCGTGAGGAAGTGAGTTCTGTCTTGAGAGTCCTCTTGATGTGAGGTGTCGCGAGCTCTCAACCTTGAGAGTCGACATTCTTCCTGGGCAGCAAGCTGGTGGGCGACGGGCGAAGCCTCTGAAGGACCCTGGACGAAGCACTCGGGTCACAGTCACCATGCCAACCCGCTGGGACTAGTACACGCATGCTCTGCCGAAGTCCTTGGTTCTGCTTGCTGCGCAATAGGCATGCCAGCCCTATAAGAGACGCTCACCAGACCATCTATAAATATTTCTGGTGGGTTCAAGTTGAACCCTGGCTGTGATCGTTGTCCTGTCTGCGATGTTAAATAATTCCTGAGGACCTTGGGGGTTGTCCTTAAACTGCCTCTTGATCAGCCAGATCAACCAGAAGTAAGGCTCGTTGCGTGCGAGGATAACTTAGGTGCAGCAGGGCTGGCAGGCTTATTATAGGCTTGGGGCACAGGGGTGGGCCGGATTGCACACCTTCAGACACGCTGCTCAACCAGATGCTCAGGGCATCGACATAAGAGACTACTCAAGAGGGATACAGGGGGAGGGAAAATTTCGACAACTGTTCGCTGATGGGCTAATTAGATCATCTCCGATCCAGCATGCATCTCCACAAATAATTTATTATTACTATTATTATTTTTACTGTACGAAATTGGTTGACAACTGACAAATAGCTGCAGATAGGATAAACTTTTCCTTGCTGGATTGCATTTTGTTTTAGAATAATCTAAAAATAGACATAGAGTTACATTTAGGACCTGGCATTGATTGTTGGTTACCACTTTACTACTTTTCTCCAAACCGACCGAATTAGTTGATTATTATTACTCGGTTGGGTGTCATGCTGAGGTAGGATTCAGTGTGGATTCTAGTTTAGATCACACACCATTGTAGCTCATGAGTGAAGAAGAAAGTGTTGAGGAGGAGGAACGATTAGTGAGGAATCTTAGAGTGACTCGGAGAACTGCACTCAGTCGACCGATTACCTTATTGGAGTTAGGCCAAGGAGAGGAAAGGAGGCTGTGGAGGGAAGCCATGGAAAGGACGACATTGTGGAGGGCTAGGGCAGCAGCAGCCAGCGCCGAGGCCGCAATGGCTAACACCTCTACTATGTCACAGACCAGAACTGCACTCAGTCGACGGATTACCTTCTTGGAGTTAGGCCAAGGAGAGGAAAGGAGGCTGCAGAGGGAAGCCATGGAAAGGATGGCATTGTGGAAGGCTAGGGCAGCAGCAGCCAGCGCCGAGGCCGCAATGGCTAACATCTCTACTATGTCACAGACCTTGTCCTAGGCCTCTTCGTCAGGTGTTAGTCAGGGTGTCTCTTAGGGTCCCGTTAGTCAACCTGTTGGTTCGCAAGTCAGCCAGCAATCTCCTCGCACACCAGAGGATTATGAGATACTCCAAGCAGAAGTTCTTCAGGATGAGTTAGCACGTGGCCGTATTTCGTGTGTACGGCATGAGACTCGTCACAATCCCGCAAGGGAAGAGAAATGTAAAACACAGGCCGCGTTGGCGGGGATTTCACAACGGCCTGTGGAGTAATGGAAGTCTCCAAAGTTGACTTGCATTTAACTACAACAAGAGTTGAGGGAAGCAGTCGAGAAATAAAGGGCAATAATAAGAAAAGGTAGACAAGGAACTCGGAGGCAGGAGTTAGGAAGACTAGAAGCACTAGATGAGTCAACACTGAATCCTGTGATTCAGTCGCTACGTCGCTCGCTTCTTTGCGCAGCCGAAACGCAGGTTGTTCAGCAGGAGGTGCTGGTTGAACTAGTGGCCGACCAGAATTGAATTCTGACAGCTCTACAGGCTCCTCGTCCGATGATGAGGCAGCCTCAGTATTTTGTAGCTCCACCTTCGGTTGCGGGTCCCTCAGTGACGCCATCGCCAGTAGGGCCCTCTTTTTTCCCTAGTTTTGGCATGCCTCTTTCAGGTGGTTTAACAACAGTTAGTGGTCCGGTTCTTAGCACTTCTCCCGTACCATCAATGACGGTGGCCACTATAGTCCCCCATCGTTAGGGCAGGCTCAGCTTAGCATGCGGCAACCTGTCTCAGTGGCTATGCAGCCACTGCAGCAATCACCGGGGCCAATCCAACCCATGCAGTGGATGCCCAAGATTCCCTTGCTGAGTCCTAAACCCTTCTCTGGTGACAAGAAAAGGGATGAGGACCTGGACACCTGGGTGAGGACTGTGCCTACCAATGTGAGGCACAAGCTCACAAGGCCAAAGCAGGAAGTTATAGTCGTTGCTTCCTTTTTAGAGGGCTCTGCAGCGCGATGGTTGAATGGTCTAGTGCAACAACAGGGCTATGGTAAGAATTTTGATGCCTGGGCCCAAGCCCAGACATTGGAAGACTTTTTACGGACTGTGTACAATGGGTGGCATGGCCCTCAAGGGGCTAAAAAGGCCACTGACGCACTAGTCAGTCTCGGTTCCAAACGGAACCGGACAATGCGTGAAGTAACAGTTGTTGTAGAACACTTGATCGTGGTGCCTGGTGTGCGATATGACCCTCACATACTTGTCACAACTTATCTGAGATGTCTGCCTATAGACGTAAAGAATAAGTTGGTGGATGAGGCCTCCATCGAGATGCATAACATTCAGCAAGAAAGCCTTAGATGTAGAGGCTAAGCTTGGGACCGCTCATCAGGGACCAGTAGATGGTAGGAAGAAGAAACTTCCCCAAAATTGGAGGAAGAAGGGCAATCTCATGTTCGTCAACCATGAAGGTCAGGCAACTGAGATTGACGACTTCCCTGACTATGGGGAAGACACAGAGCAGGATGGGGCTAGCGGGACTTCGGACGAGGGAGTCGTAGAACCCATCAAAAAAAGGCTAGGGGGACAGGGAAGCAGAAGGTAGGCCGGTTCAAGGGTCAAGGCGACCAAGGAACACCCGCATGGGTGAAATTCGGCTTAGACTACGAGGTGTGGAGGGACCGAGTTGCTAGGGGTACTTGTCTTAACTGTGGCAATTACGGCCACACGTCCAGAACTTGTCGAGGCAAGAAGGTCACAATGAAGGTAGCCTCCCCTACGGTGGTAGGCCTATCTTCGAACTCTGGTGGTGCTTCTGCGAGCACTTCGCAGGGAAACACCTCGGGCCAGTAAGGGTGTTAGCCGCGCTTACTCGTGCTGAAGTGGTAATGTTGCCTTCACCACTTCAGGCGTTGGTCAAGGCTATTGACCCAGTTATCGCCCTACAAACACATTTAGAGCCACCGATGCTTTGTTCGAGAGATGTGTCTCGGTCCTTCGAGGAGTTACAAACTGAGTGGTCAGGGGAGGACCCCAAAGACTCTTGGGCGATGATCAGCAAAGGTTCTAGGGGTGAACATTTCGTGGTAGAGGTTGATGTAGGTAGCCGTAAAGTGGGTGTCTTCGCAGACATAGGCTCTACACGGAATTTCACCAGTCGTGCTTGTGTGAATAGGCAGCGCTTAGGGGACCAAGTGCTGGGCTGAATAGATTTGTAGCATCCACGTCAGCCAACAAGCACCAGATGATTGTACGAGACTATGTCAAGGACGTAGTCTGCACCTTCCCCTATGGAGGAGGGGAACTGAGACATAAGATCTCGTTCCCCGTTAGCGATGAGCTGCCATTCGGTATGTTGCTAGGCATGAACTACCTCGAGGTTGCTCAACCTCAATTTGATTGGGATAGGAAGGTGATGATTCACAAGTTACCCAATGGAAGGACCGTTAGACTGCAAAAGTTTAAAGCTATCAGGCTAGTGGAGAACTATGGGTGCATGTGTGCATCTTCTTTCTATAACTGCTATAAACAGAATCGCGAGGAGGGCATGTACCTAGTCTTTGTCTCTGAGAAAGGGGAGGCCGTAAAATCACCCCTAGAGATAGAAGCCGTCATTGTGCAATATCCAGACCTTTTTGAGGAGCCCAGTGGTGTGGTAGAAAGGGAGGTGGTCCATGCAATAGAAGTCGTCCCCGGTAGGGACGAATCTATAGGATGTCTCCTGTGGAGTTAGATGAGCTCCGCCGCCAGCTCAAAGAGCTCACAGAGAAGGGATGGATTCGGCCTAGTACCTCCCCTTATGGTGCACTTGTCCTATTCGTTCCTAACAAAAGAGTACCTTAAGGATGTGCATTGATTACAGGGGCCTCAATGCCATCACCGTAAAGAATGCGGAGCCCCTATCCCGCATCGACGACCTTTTGGATAGAGTGCAGGGATGCCGGTACTTCACAAAGATAGATCTGGAGTCCGGATACCACCAAATTGCCATTAGACCTGATGATCAGCACAAAACCGCTTTTCAGACCACGCACGGTCTGTACGAGTTTGTGGTAATGCCTTTTGGTCTATGCAATGCTCCTGGGATATTCCAACACGCAATGAACTGGATCTTTCATGAGTACTTAGACAAGTTTATCGTCGTGTACCTCGACGATATTCTTATCTTTAGTAGGACTGTAAAGGAGCACGCTGAGCACGTGAAAAAAGTGCTAGGTCTCCTAAGACAGCACCAATACAAGGCTAACTTGGAGAAATGCGAATTTGGTCGCACCAAGATCTTGTACCTGGGTCATGAGATTTCCGCGGACGGTTTGAGGCCGGATGATGCCAAGGTGGCCAGCATACGTGACTGGCCCAGACATCAGTCTGTGATCGAGGTGAGGTCATTCTTAGGGATGACAGGCTACTATAGACTGTTTGTGAAAAATTACAGCACTATAGCCTCCCCATTAATTGACTTCACACGCCTTGACACCCCTTGGGAGTGGACAAAAGAGTGTGAGGCAGCCTTCAAGAAACTCAAGTATGCCCTAACACACTACGAAGTCCTTAAATTGCCTGATCCTGAGCAACCCTTTGTGGTGACCACTGACGCCAGCCAATACGGCATTGGGGCAGTCCTTGCGCAAAAGGAGGGGAAAAAGTTGAGGCCCATCGAGTACATGAGTAAAAAGATGTCGTCTCATAAATTAGGTAAGTCCACATATGAACGTGAGTTTTATGCCCTTTACCGAGCACTTTTCCATTGGAGACATGACCTCCTTGGCAGATTCTTCCATGTGAGATCTGACCATGAGACTTTGCGCTGGATTAAAACACAGCCCGTACTCTCATACGCACTCAAGAGGTGGATTCAAGTGATAAACATGTATGACTTTTAGCTTGACCCACTTAAGGGAGAGTACAATAAGGTGGTTGATGCACTATCGCGTAGAGCAGACTATCTGGGTGCGCCAATAACTGAGTTTGGCATATCTAACGAGGTAACTCAATCTATGGTGGAAGTCTATCAAGAGGATGCAGCATGTCATTTTGGGCTTAAAAAGACTTCAGCTAACTTGGCACATAAATTTTGGTGGCCCACAATGATGAATGATGCCAAAAAGTACGTAGAGACTTGCCAGGTTTGTCAACGTGACAAGCCCAGTATGCAGGCACCGCTTGGGCTGCTCAAGCCCTTGCCTATCCCTGCTGGTCCGGGTCAGATTGTGTCCATGGATTTCATGGATACTCTTGTGACCAGCAAGAGTGAGAAAAGACACATTTTTGTCGTTGTAGATAGATTTACCAAGTATGCCAGACTAATCGCCATGCCTGAGACTGCTAAAACTGACTACGTCATCAAGCTATTTTTAGACAATTGGGAACCCGATTTTGGTCTCCCTACATCTATTGTAAGCGATAGGGATGTGAGATTCACTAGTGAACTGTGACAATCCACAACTCAGCAGATGGGCACCCGACTGCAAATGACATCAGGCAACCACCTTGAGTCAAATGGCCAGGCGAAACAGATGAACCGAGTAGTCCAGCACCTGCTTCGGCATTATAAAAAGCCAAGTCAGGATGACTGGGACGAGAAATTGCCTCTCGTCGCCAGCCTGTACAACAACGTTGTGCATAACACTATTGACATGACGAAAGCTCAAGATGCTATGGTGGCATCTGAGAACAAGCACATACGACCATCTGAGTTTTAGGTAGGAGAGCGAGTATGGGTCAAGTGATCTGAATTGGGTCAAGAGTTAGGAATCTCACGAAAACTAATGCCGCAGTATTTCGGTCATGGGAGGTCCTAGATATAGTCGGGGATCAGATATACGGACCCTCCTATGTAATTTGCATCCCTGCTCACTTACGCACACACCTAGTCTTTCACGCCTCCAAGCTGGCACCTTTTGCAGAAACAGCCCAATTTCCTTCCAGACGATCAATCCTGCCCCACACCATGGATGGGGAAGTCGACATCGACGAAATCGTGGAGCATAGAGTGATGCTTGTGCCTAAACCTCCCGACAGAGGCCGACCTCCAAAGCCAAGGATGCAGTACCGTGTCAGATTCAGACACCATACTGATCCAAGTGAAGATCGGTGGTTTACCAGAGAAGGTCGGGTGTAACACTACGTCGCAACCCATTCCGACCAGATTATCCCCATCTCTGAGATGGGTTGTCCGATAAGCAGCGTTTTCCGGCACGCAACTAAGAAAGCGTTGGCGGTTGAAAACTGCAGGCAGCGCCCGCCCAAAAAAAAAAAGGAAAGTAAAATAATGATGGGCCTACGAGAAGTTGTGTCGGTGTATCTTTTTAATTCTTTTCGTGTTCGAACGGAAAGTGTATTCTCATTTTTTTTGCACATGTGGTGAGTGGTGCGGTGGGGCCTGGTATCTCATGGCCGTATCGTTTGTTCTTTTTGTTTTGTCATTTCTGCTCTCCCTTTTTTCCTTTTTTCCTTTTTCTATTTTCTTCACAAAACAGGTCTCATATATTTCAAATCAATCAATGAAATTGAGGCCGGGTCCTCACATACATCCCATAAGTAACTTATTGAGAGCCTTACCCAGCATTTGCTTAAAAGACTACCAATGCCTATCGGGGGACAACTTTCCTACCTCTCCTAAACTGATATTATTAACCTACTCTTACTAGTCACAGGCCTATCCCGACCTGGAGCCGGATCAACCTCGGCCAACTGAAGCATCCTGCTCCGAGTCACTGTAGTCCTCTACCACCCTCCTCCCCAGTCT
>BFEA01001001.1:213500-238251 GCA_003427395.1 Chara braunii
AGGACAGGAGGGAGAGGAGAATCCAGTGGAACAAAGGAAGATCAGATGGAGAAGAAGATTACGGAGTGGGTTGCTGGTTTATCCCTGGGAGAAGAGGAGGCATTAATGCTGTCTCTTATACACATCTAGATGTGTATAAGAGACAGCCATCCTGAAAGAGCGAAGGGAGAAGAAGGAGGCCAAGAAGAAGGCCTTGATAGAAGAACAGGCGGCGAAGAGTAACATCTGTCTCTTATACACATCTAGATGTGTATAAGAGACAGGTCCTAGTCCAGTCCAGCAAGTACCATGAGGGATTGTGTGCACCATGGGCTGATGGAAAGAGGCAGACCAACGAGTTACAGAAGTATAAATCAAGAGGCAGCGCCCAGCCATTCATTCGTTCCTGGGTAAGCCATGCAGAAGCGCTGCCACAGCGACTTGTGCGAGGTGGTCTGCAGTGAGCCCGAAGGCGAAGTGGGCGAGAAGCAAGCTTAGCCATAGCGATAGGGTAGCAGCGGCCATAGCCATAGCTGATAGGAGAGAGAGTAGCGTGTGTGAGTGTGCGACTGAACAGTGTGTTGCGTGTGGGATATCCAGCGTGATCCTGTGTGCAAACATATCTGAGCTGTGTTCCGGGTTTCCATATCTCTGAGTTTGAAGTGGGCGCTTGTCGCGCAGCAAAGATGCGCCATAGCCATCTGAAGTGAAATTGTATCTGAGCTGTGTTCCGGGTTTCCATATCTCTGAGTTTGAAGTGGGCGCTTATCGCCAATTTGCTGCGCAACCTGTTCGTATGTATGTGAAGTGTGAATGAGAGTGAGTCTGATTGCACTGGTATCGGAGCTGGTACCCGCTATCCCATGCGCCATCGCCGTTGCAGCAGGAGAGAGACGCACGCCGTAGGGCGCCATAGTTGAGGAGCGCCATTGAAGAAGGAAGTCCGCCATAGCTTGTTGCGGAAGAAGGTGCTGCGTACCTGCAAGGAAGACAACGACGAAGAAGAGAGAGAGAGAGAGAGAGAGAGAGAGAGAGAGAACTGAGCGGTACAAGATTGGTTCGCTACACACCTGCGCTGGAGACATCACCACGGAGAGAGAGTTGAGTGATACGAGATTGGTTGTGCGGTCCACGAGGAAGTAGCAGCCACAGTCGAGGAGCTTGGGACACGGAGGAGAGAGGAAGGTGGAGTATAGAACGAAGGAGGAGACATAGTCGGGGAAGAAGGAAGGAGGGACAACGAAGGTGAAGACAGACATAGCCGAGGGGGAAAAAAAAAAAAAAAAAAAAAAAAAAAAAGAGGGTTGACCAGAGGGTTGATCGGAGCGTTGATCGGTGTGTGACCACGTTGACCAAGCGTTGATCGAGGTGTTGACCGGATCCGTTGACTACGATTTTGACCAAGCTGGAATTGGTATAATCTCGCCAAGCCCTTAGCCTATCCCCTCACCCTATGGATGTGCACTCACCCTATGGTACTTGCTGAGTCTGAGTCTGTCTGTCTCTTCTTTCTGCATTGAGTCTCTTTTCTCCAGGTGATAGGACTCCGTGTATGAAGGATAGGGCCTCGTTGACCAAACCCACACAGGCTGAGTAGGGCTTAAGACTGTTTGTCGACTCGACTATCCCGGAGGACACGAACCCTCCCAAGGACCGGTACTACCGGCGGGCTGCTCGGTGTGGCACAGTAGGCCCAAAATCCGAGTTGTGGGCTGCACAACGGGCCGTCTAAGTCTTGAGAGGATCTGTTGACCACGGCGTCCTGTTTGCGACGTTAAAGAATTCCTGAGGAGTTACGGGGGATTTCCTTAAATGCCTCCTGGTCAGCAACAGATCCTGTAGTGACGGCTGTAGTATTAGAGTTCAGGCTAGAGTCCGTAGTTGACGGGGTTCTACACGGATCCTGTGGTCCATAGATTGAGTCGGTGTCAAGTAAGTCAGTCAGGGAGGACGTATAAGTGGTGAGGAGCGGAACCATCACTTGGTTGTGCGTCTGTCACCATGGTAAACACGCGTACAGGAACGAGCACCTCCCCTTATACAGCAGAGCAGGATGCGAAGGCCGCCGCCATCCTGAAAGAGAGAAGGGAGAAGAAGGAGGCCAAGAAGAAGGCCTTGATAGAAGAACAGGCCGCGAAGTTGAAGAAGATTGAGGAGGAGATGGCCAGAGAAAAAGAGAGGTTAAAGAAAGAAGAAGAAGAGAAACTCAAGGCAGTAGAAGAGGAGGAAGAGGTAGAAGAACAACCACTGGAAAGGCGAAGGACAGGAGGGAGAGGAGAATCCAGTGGAACAAAGGAAGATCAGATGGAGAAGAAGATTACGGAGTGGGTTGCTGGTTTATCCCTGGGAGAAGAAGAGGAGGCACTAATGTATGTGCCCAGGGAAGAACAAGAGGTGGCCATGAGAGAGTGAGATGCAGAAGAAGACCCACTCAAGCGGTAGGCTATAGAAGATGAGAAGAGGATGAAGTGGAAGTTCCAACTGACGAGGGAGAAGAAAAGGAGAATGGAGGCGGCGAGCCAGGCAGCGAAAGAATTGGCGGAGGCGAAGAAACAAAGAGAGCAGATGGCGACGCAGGTGGACCTATTGGGGAAGATGGAGATCATGGCGAGAAACATAGAGCGCCTGGCCCAGGTCCAGGAAGAACAGTATCTGTTTGGTAGAGGTCAGGACATTGCCTTGCGCTCTATACGGCTGGGACTCAGGGACTTTGGAAGGGAATTAGCGACGCATGTGGGCTCAGAGGTGAAGACCCGCCTAGAGGGCATGGAGCGTTATTGTACGGGCGCCATAGAAGGCGCCAGACTGACTGCCCCCAAGGACGAGGAAGCACGTCCCCGAAGGGAGTCTGTCAAGGTCAAGTTCCCTGACTCCTATAGCGGGAAGAAAGAGGAAAATTTTGGCAATTGGGTAACCAATGTCAAAACTTACGTACATATGCAGAAGGTCTCCCCGGATGAGCATGTTCTTATAGCCGTCCATGCCCTCCGAGACGAAGCAGCAAGCTTCGCCCGTTCCTTGTGTTGCGCCGCCAACTGTAATGATGATTTACTCGCCTATTCTTGCATTTGAGGCGCGGTCCATGTCAATTTCCACTTTTTGGCATAAGGACCTAGACAAGGGCAAAAAGTGGAAAGGTCGCACCATCTCAGGACATGTCAAGACCAAGGATCACTTGATCCTTACTTTAGATGAGGGTGGTGTAGACGAAGTCCCCTACGAGCGAATTGAGTGGGGGCTTGAGGACGAGGACAGTAGCGTTAGTCAGGGGAGGACCTACACTGCTGTTGCGGCTGGAGGGAGGCCGCAAGGAGGAGGTAGAGGTCAGGGCCAAGGGGGCAAGGCCTCAGGGGGCCGTTTCCAGAGCGATCAAGGGGTTGGCGGTAGAGGAGGAAACCGCCAAGTGGGAGGAAGGGGTCAAGGTCCCCCGCAAACCGTTCGGGGAATGGTTTGCCTAATAGAGGGAATAGGTCACTGAATAGGGGAAACAGGGCACCCTCTTGGAGAGGCGGTTGGCACCCAGGGCTGCCACAGGGCCGGCCTTGGGAAGACTTGGGCCTGGACCAGCGCTTATGGCAACAGCGTGTGAATCAGGGTCAATGCATATATTGCGGTGACCATGGCCACATCATCAAATATTGTCCACAGTATATAGAGGCCCGTTCGGCTGCCCAGGGGTCAAAAGGCAGCCGCCGGTAAGGGTAGCAACTGCCCCTACCACAAGGCCATGTGGGGAAGTGAGCGCAAGCCGACAAGAAACTCCCACACCACACGTGCCCGATGGCAGAGGTTGCAAGCCGGTGCCTAGATAGCTGTACAGAGACTGCTTGTATCAAAGTCTCTCTGGGCACTTCCCTCACAGGCGTGGCCGATGAGTTAAAGGAGGGAATGCCCACCTAGGCCAAGATGAAGAAGGAGAGTAGGGGACAACTAGTTTTAGTAGACGTAGATATTTTCCGGGGTGGAGTAGGGGCCCTAGTAGATAGTGGGTCCATGCGCAGCTATATTAGTAGAAAGGCGCTGCAGAAGTTGAAGTTAGGGTTAAAAGTTCAGAAGTTAACAGACCCCGCAGTGAGTATCCTCGCAGACAATCGCACAATGCGAGTAGAGGATTACGTAGAGAGAGGCGTACTTTCGCCTAGAGAAAGATGGGAAAGTGGAGGAAGTTCTTCATTCCTTGACTCTCCTCGTAGAGGACAGCCTTCCCTTCAATATAGTCTTAGGAATGGACTGGGGAGAGGCAGTCGGGGCCACACTCCATTTGAGAGAGCACGAGTGTAGGCTCCCTAGCCTGTCAGGCGGGGTCAAGACCGCCCGTCTGTTTTATGAGTCAGGAGTAGACAACTCCTTGACATATTGCTGCCTTAGCGCTCCTGCATTCGCGAGGTTAGTGAAGGAGCAACTAGAAAAACAAATTTTTGTAGCCTATGTTAGGCCAATTACTGAGCCTAAAGAAGAAAAACCCATAGATCCCGCCATTGCTAAGCTGCTGGGAAGAGTACACAGATCTAGCTAAGCCGCCTACAGGGGTAGTCCCGCAGCCCATCAAGCATCGCATTGAGATCGAACCTGGCAGGAGGACTCCTAAAGGAGCAGTGTATAGGATGTCCCCGCGGGAATTGGAGGAGTTGCGCAAGCAGTTAGATGAACTCCTAGAGAAGGGTTGGATTAGGGCCAGCACGTCTCCATTTGGAGCACCTGTTCTATTTGTCCCAAAGGAGGGAAAGCTTAGAATGTGCATTGACTATAGGGGTCTTAATGTTATTATCGTGAGGAACGCGGAGCCGTTGCCCCGTATAGATGATCTTTTAGATCGGGTGCAGGGCTGCAAGTATTTTTCAAAGATAGACTTGAAGTCCGGATATCATCAGATAGAGGTTCATCCTGATGATCAGTATAAGACCGCGTTCCGGACTACATATGGGCACTACGAGTTTATAGTTATGCCCTTTGTACTAACCAACGCGCCAACAACTTCTCATCGTTGTATGAATGACTTGTTAGGCCGTGGTTAGACAGGGTTGTAGTAGTCTACTTAGATGACATTCTAGTGTTCAGTAGGACCCTCCAAGAGCATGAGGGTCATCTAAGGCAGGTCTTGGAGAAGCTCAGAGAGACTAACTTCAAGATCAATGCAAAGAAGTGCGAATGGGCAAAGACCCAAGTTCTATATTTAGGCCATGTTTTAGACGGAGACGACATCAAACCAGAAGATAGTAAGATCGCAGTGATTAGAGATTGGCCTACACCCCGCACGTTGACAGAGTTGAGGTCGTTCTTAGGCCTAGCTAACTATTATAAGAAGTTTGTGAGAAACTTCTCCACCATCGCTGCACCCCTTCGCAGGTTGTGGAAGAAAGAAACAATCTGGAGATGGGACAAGGACTGCACGTTTGCTATGAAGAAGTTGAAGCAGGCGTTGATAGAGTACCCGGTCCTTAAGGTAGCCGATCCGTCCTTACCTTTCGTCGTCACCACTGACGCGAGTCAGTATGGTATAGGTGTTGTATTACATCAAGACGATGGCAACAGATATAGACCCGTAGAGTTCATGTCTGCTAGGATGCCTTCAGAGAAGGTAGCGACATCTACCTACGAGAGGGAACTCTACGCTCTCAAGCAAGCATTAGAACACTGGAAGCACTACTTGCTTGGGAGGGACTTCAAAGTCTACTTAGACCACGAGACATTAAGGTGGTTGAAGACGCAGGCCAAGATGACACCTAAGCTTACTAGGTGGTCCGCAGAGTTAGACCAATATGACTTTGAGCTTAAGCCAGTCAAAGGGAAGTATAATGTAGTTGCAGACGCTCTGAGTAGGAGAGCTGACTACTTTGGAGCAATAGTTCATTATCTGGATATAGGGAGAGACCTGCAGCAGAAAGTTAGAGAGGCGTATGGCAGGACCCTATCTATGGTGACCTCCTCAAGAGAGTAAAGGAGGCCCCAGAGTCCGAGCCAGACTATCGCACTATTGATGGGCTGTTGTTCAAGAAGACTGACGTAGTTTACCGATTGTGCGTTCCTAACAGTGAAGAGATCCGTAGTTTGATCCTAGGGGAATGCCACGATACTAAGGGACATTTTGGTTGGCAAAAGACTCTAGCTAACCTCATGCGCGCGTACATATGGCCTAGGATGAAGGGCGACTGCATAGAGTATGTTCGCAGTTGCAAGGTCTGCTAGAGAAATAGGACCTCTACGAGTGCCCCTCTAGGTCTTCTCAGGCCCTTGTCTATTCTTGATCAGCCAGGGGATTCAGTGTCCATTGACTTTATGGACACCCATGTCAAGAGTAGGCACGACAAGAGCCAAGTCATGGTAATAGTTGACAGGTTCAGTAAGTATGTTGTTTTTGTTCCTTTGCCCTCAGAGGCACGCACAAAATTAGTTATTCAGAAGTTCTTTTATCATTGGGTCAGTGAACACTGGATTCCACTGTCTATAGTTAGTGATAGAGACACCCGGTTCACTAGTCAGAACTGGCAGGAGTTGACAAGAGTCTATAACTCCAAGTTGTTGATGTCATCTGACCGTCATCCAGAGACTAACGGTCAGACTGAACAAATGATTAAGGTCCTGCAGCAAGTTCTGAGGATGTACATTAGACCTGATCAAGTTAACTGGGATGAGATGCTCCCAAAGGTAGCCAGTGCTTATAACAACAGTGTGCACTTAGCCACATGCCGCACTCCCAACGAGCTACATAAGTCTTTCAGACCACGCAGGCCGTTCGAAGGACTTAACCGGGATCAGATTCAAAGGCTACCGCCTGATACTAGGGAGTTTGCATTACAGCACGAGAAAGAGTTAGCTACCGCTGTAGAGAACCTCGGGAAGGCCCAACATAGAATGATAGAGCAAGCCAACAAGCACCGTCGCCCGTCGCAGTTTCAAGTAGGCGACTTAGTCTGGGTCAAGTCTAAAGAATTTGCTCATGAGGAGAACATCTCACAAAAGCTATTGCCAGCATACAGAGGACCGTGGCCAGTCCTAGAAGTCAAGGGCGGAGAGGATGGACCGTCCTACACAGTAGAGATTCCAGCACACCTCCATACCTACCCCGTGTTTCATGCGTCAAAGTTACCCTATATCACAAGCCACCAATTTCCATCTAGAAGACCCATGATCCTTCCGGACATGGATGGAAGATACGACGTTGACTGCATTGTAGGTGAAGACGTATTCAGAACAGGAGGTAGAGGTCGTCCACAGAAGCAGTATAAGGTTCGATTTGCGTACCAGGAACCCGAGGACGATCGCTGGTTTACTAGGACTTAACTGCTAGAATCAGCTCCCGACGTAATGAGAGCCTACGAGCGAGAAAAGAAGGGTAAAGGTCCTGCCTTAGACTGAGTTATTCTCGGAGGACCTCGAATTTAGGCCGGTGGGAGTGAAACGGTTTTCACCTTTGCAGAGGCAGATGCAGATCCTAGGGTTCGATCCTCAGACCTTACCTTACCCTACCCATGTACAGTATCGAGTTGACCCCTGAGTGTTGAACCCGTGACCTGTGTTTCGTTAGTTGTTGTTTGTCTGTCATAGGATAGGGATTCGATTTGTAGGTCTGTCGAGTAGGGGTCACAACTCTGTAGAGGTCGTAGCTGTAGGTATTATGAAAGGTCAAGGTAGTAGTTGTAGGTATTATGAAAGGTCAAGGTAGTAGCTGCTACAGTCCTGAAAGGTCAAGGTCGTAGCTGCTACAGTACCCGAAAGGCCAAGTCCACAAACTTCCGGAAGTTCCGGAAGTGGCATTTCGAAGCGGTCTCACGTTTTAGTCAGAGGCAAGTGGGCAAGTGGTGAGCCCAACTGCGTTACGTCGGCAGTGCGACTGCATTGAGTTGGCAGTGCAAACTCATGAAGTCAGCAGTACTGGTCCAATCAGTCCTAGTCCAGTCCAGCAAGTACCATGAGGGACTGTGTGCACCATGGGGCCGATGGAAAGAGGCAGACCAACGAGTTACAGAAGTATAAATCAAGAGGCAGCGCCCAGCCATTCATTCATTCCTGCGTAAGCCATGCGGAAGCGCTGCCACAGCAACTTGTGCGAGGTGGTCTGCAGTGAGCCCGAAGACGAAGTGGGCGAGAAACAAGCTTAGCCATAGTGATAGGGTAGTAGCGTTCATAGCCGCCATAGCTGATAGGAGAGAGAGTAGTGTGTGTAAGTATGCGAGTGAACAGTGTGTTGCGTGTGGGATATCCAGAGTGATCCTGTGTGCGAACAGCAGTGTTGAGCAAGTGAATAGAGAGTTGTACAGGTGCTGATGCGCCATAGCCATGTGAAGTGAAATTGTATACGAGTTGTGTTCCGGGTTTCCATATCTCTGAGTTTGAAGTGGGCGCTTGTCGCCAGTTTGCTGCGCAACCTGTTCGTATGTATGTGAAGTGTGAATGAGAGTGAGTCTGATTGCAGGTAGGTATAGCTAGTGAAGGTGAATTGAAAGAATTTGAAAGATAATGAAAGATTTGAGAGAATTAAAAAAAAAAAAAAAAAGTTAGTCGGTTTATTTTTTTGCATAACATATGCGAGGATCTGGGTCCTCGGCAGGCCTAAGGGGCCCTGCTACAGATGTGCCCGCCCTAAGTGAAGGCGGGCCTAACAAATCACGAGAGGCCCTCTACTGTCAATTTCGTATTTGGGGTCCAGGCAGTTGTGACACGCCAGTTGGTTGAGGGAAACACAGGCCGAGCAGCAAAGACATTCCACGGCCTTCCAGGCCTTTCCGAAAATGCAGGCCTTGGGCAAGAATCGCAGCCTCATACACATACAGTTGGGAGGCCCAACCGAATGAGGCCCAACAGCTGCATCGGAGGCACAGCCTCCTGGGGCCTACCGGAAGCTTCTAGGAAGAGGCCCAGGCCAGCCAGGCCGCCAGAGGAGGCAGCCTCTTTCCATAAAGGGAAGAGCTCGCTGCCTGGGCTCTCATTCAAACACTTGTGAAGTGATGCGGCAGCGCTGCTGGAGCGAATGCTCGCAGGCTGCTGGCTCTAAGGGCAACGTGCAAGCGCGTGTGGTCGTGCAAAGAAGCAGGGCGCTTTAGCCCAGCCACCATAGCTGGATGGGCTTGGACTAGAGTGAGGCGCAGGGGTGTTCTTCGGGTGTACAGAGGGAAGACGTGGGAGTAAGTGAGGGAAGAGAGAGAAGGAGGATGATGATGATGTGAGGGGACATACCTGGTATTGGTAATGGTCTGCATCGAGCGACATCTTCAAGTACTTCGTTGGCCGCTGACGTCAACAGTTGCATTGTCAATTAGTAGGCAGACAGTAGCTGTGTAGGAAGTAGGCTGGGTGCCAAGCGCCAAGTTGGGAGAAGGAAACTGGACTCTTATGTTGGCGGTGGCGAGAGAGAACTCTCATTGACATTGGTTTTCAGTGTTACGAATCTCCATTGGTGTTATATTGGTGCAATGTTGCTTTCTGGACACTGAGATATTGTCTGACTTTCAATGTGATTGTGCATTCTGGTTATTGTCATCTCACTATTGCTCATTTTCCTTGCAATTTGGTATCGGAGCTAGTTTGAACTCCACTTCATTGGTCTTTCACAATAGCTGTTTGGTGCTTCGCATGAGGCGTGGGGCAGTGATAAGGCTTGGGTCAATCAATGACAAAGTCAAATGGATTGGCCGTCGTCGCGAAGTCCTGAAAAATAGTGTGGAAATGGCCCGAGATCAATTTCTGGTACAACCTGGCCTACCTAGTTTGGTGACTGTTCAAGCCGTGTTCACGCAGCTAACTGACGGGGTAGGGCCAGCGGGCGAGGTCTGTAGGGCCACACGCAAGCGAGGCCTGTTAGGCCTCAAGCAGGCGAGGCCTGCAGGGCCACGGGCAGCCAGGGTCTATTAGGCCACAGGCAGACAGGGCCTGCAAGGCCACTGGCAGGGGGGGGGGGTAGCAACTGGGTAAGCTCTTTTTATAGTAGAGTTGCTCCTATCACTGCTATGATAGGGGATAGCCCAATAGGTTACAGTGTCAAACTCTCACCCGGAGATATCGGGATCGAATATGATATGTCGCGCCCTACTGGGCATAGCTCCTTTTGGAGCAGCCACCAAGGGGGGGCAATCGACGCGGCCGATTTCGGCCGCACGATGGCTGAGATCGTGCGGCAGAAATTCGTTGCGCGCGGATCAGCATGGGAGCCGATCCGCTCGACACCGCTGTTGAACCCGTCGTCCTGTCTGCGATGTTAAATAATTCCAGAGGACCTTGGGGGTTGTCCTTAAAATACCTCTTGATCGCCCAGATCAAACCGGAAGTAAGGCTCATTGCATGCGAGGGTAAACAACGTGCAGGGGCTGGCAGGTTCGACATAGACTTGGGGCACATGGGTGGGCCGGATTGCACACCTTCAGACACGCCGCTGAACCAGATCCTCAGGGCGTTGACACAAAGTGACTACTCAAGAAGGATACAGGGGGAGGGGGGATTCCGGTAACTGTTCGCGGTGACATTAATTAGATAAACTGCCATCCAGCATGCATCTCAGCAGGTAGCTTATTTTTATTTTTTATTATTTAGTTGCTCCGGACTTATCTGACAACTAACAGACAACTGCATATAGTTTAGTTTATTCTATGCTGCATGTAAACTATTCTAGAATAATCTAAAAATAGAAATAGTGTTGCCTGAAGGATCTGACATTAGTTATTGGTTACCGCTTGACTATTTTCTCCAGGCTGACCGAGATGCATTGATTATTTTTACTTGGTTGGGTGTCAGGCTAAGGTAGGATTCAATGTGGATTCTAGCTTAGATCACACACCACCGTAGCTCATGAGTGAAGCTGCTAGTAGTGAGGAGGAGGAGTTAGTGGAGGATCTTAGGGTTACTTGTATAACTGCTCTCAATCGACCGTTGACCTTTCTAGAGTTAGGTCCAGGAGAGGAAAGGAGGTTGCGGAGAGAAGCTAGGGAAAGGGCGGCATTGCAGAGGACGAGGGACGATGAGGCCAGCGCCAGGGCTAGGAATATATCTAGCACAGGTGCGACTATGGCTACCTCCTCTACCATATCACAGGCCTCTTCTCAGGCCTCTTCGTCAGGATCGAGTCAGAGGATTAAGTCAGTCTGTTGGCTTGCAAGTCAACCAGCAACCCCCACTCACACTGGAGGATTATGAGATCCTCCAAGCGGAAACTCTTCATGACGAGTTGCAGCGGCAACTAAGAGAAGTAGAAGAGAAGAGAAAGGGCTAGATTGAGAAAAGTCAGGTTACGCACTAGGTTGCAGGAGCTAAGAGGGCTAGAAGAACTAGATGATGCTACATTGAATCCTGTTGATCGGTCACTGCGTAACTCGCTACTTTGTGTGGCAGAAACGTAGGTAGTTCAGCAGGAACTGTTGGCTCAACTAGTGGCAGGCCAGAAGCGAATCCTGGCTACACTTCAGGGACCTCGTCCAGGCATGAGGCAGCCCCAGTTCTCTGTAGTTCCCCCTTCGGTTGCAGGTCCTTCAGTGATGTCATCGTCGATAGGGCCATCCTTTGCGCCTATATATGGCGTGTCTCTCTCAGGCGGACAACCAGTAGTTAGTGGTCCGGGTCTTTAGTACTTCTCTCGTACCAGCAAGGACAGTGGCAGCTATAGTGTCATTGTCAAGACAGTCGCAGGTTAGCATGCATCAACCTGTCTCAGTGGCTATGCAACCATTGCAACAAGCACCTAGGCAAATCCAACCCATGCAGTGGATGCCCAAGATTCCCTTTATGAGTCATTAGCTCTTCCTTGGCGACAAGAAGAAGGACAAGGACCTCGACACCTGGGTAAGGATTGTGCCCACTTATGTGAGGCACAAGCTTACAAGGCCAAAACAGGAAGTTATAGTGGTTGCCTCCTTTTAAGAGGGATTGACAACACGGTGGTTAAACGGGTTAGTGCAGCAGCAGGGCTATGGTCAGAACTTTGATGTCTGGGCTCAAGCTCAAACATTGGAAGACTTCATACGGACTGTGTACAACAGGTGACATAACCCTCAAGGGGCTCAAAAGGCACTGACGCGATCAACAATCTCTGTGTCAAAAGGTACAGGACTGTATGTGAGGTCACAGACGTCGTAGAACGTCTGATCGTAGTACTTGGTGTGTGTTATGATCCGCAAGTTCTCCTCACAGACTATTTGAGATGTCTGCCCACAGACGTCAAGAATAAGTTGGTGGACGAGACATATATCGACCAACATAGCTTCGCTACTTTCAGCAGGAAAGCCTTAGACATAGAGGCTAAGATAGAATCCGTGCATCAGAGACAATTAGATGGTAGGAAGAAGAGACTTCCGTAAGACTGGAAGAAGAAAGGTCAACTCATGTTTGTCGACCATGATGGACAGACAACTGAGATTGACGACTTCCCAGACTTAGGGGATGAGACAGAGCAGGAAGGGGCCAACGAGACTTCGGATGAGGGAGTTGTGGCACCCATCAAAGAGAAAGTTAAGGGGACCGGGAAGCAGAAGGTAGGCCGGTCCAAGGGTCAGGGCGACCAAGGAACACCCACGTGGGTAAAACTTGGTTTGTATTATGAGGTGTGGCGAGACCGAGTTGCTATGGGCACGTTGTCGGAGGGCGCGGTGTCCCGGTCCTCCACTGAGTACCCAATGCTTGTTCGGACCCGCTACTTACCCGTTACCAGCCCTGGAAACTTGTTGCTGCATGGGCCTTCGCGGGGTACTGAATTTCCGCAGTGCACTGAGTGCCTGCTCACGGGTCGAGTCTGCAGTGTACTGAGTGCCTACACATGTATCGAGTTCGTTGCGTACCGTACATCCATCTGCTCACCGCTTTGTATGTCGCGTGTTCCCGTTGTAAACCCGGCACCAGTTCGCAGGGTCATGCAGGATCGATAGGCCGCGTTACTGGGTTTCCCAGTGGTATCGCACAGGGTCGGTGCTCTGCCTTACAGCGGGCCGGTCAGTAGCTGAAGTGACCTGAAGCAATTCGGGCATTGGCAGACAAGCTGTATGATTACCCCGAAGGAGGAAGGATGAAAATGGTATACAGACTGCCTCGTCAAGAGGAGAAAGTGCAGGGACCATATGCCCAAGCCTGTAATCAACATTTTTTAGGGGTGGGCTCAAGCAAGGAGGAAAAAGGAGGTACAAGACGATAGATAAAAAGAGTCACCCTGTCCTTAGTGACGCATGAGGAAGGAGTGTACTATGAGCAGGAAAGAGAATTGATTAGGCAGATGAGAGGGAAATGGGGAGCAGAATCCTGTCGTATTAACAAAGAAACTGAAAAAGATCTGATTATTGGTGAACCTGAGTTCTTGATCAAGAAGAAAAAGACGTTAGACTGCACGGAAGCCTAAAGGAGGAAATGCGCCCAAGGAACCAGCACAGGCTTCTGTACCACCTCAACGGGGAGCCTCTATCGAAATAGAGGAAGAGGAAGAGGAGGAACAGGATGAGTTACCTAGGGAAGAAGAGGACAAACAAGCCGAGCAGAAGGCTAAGAAACGGAAGCATGATGTTAAAAGAGGAAAGGAAAGGGCTGGGGAGAAGTCAAAAAAAAAGTGGAAGTACCAGACATCGATTGAGGAGGGAGTAGACCTAGAAAACTTGGTGAACAAGCTTCTTGAGGGACATAATGAGTTGTTGAATCTGAAAGAGATTTTGGCAACTGCACCAAAGCTCAGGGAATTAGTAAAAGCGAAACTGGCACGAAAGAGAGTAGCGACAGTGAGGTTAGGAAATCTAATTCCCAAAGAGGCAAACTGGACAGTAGCTGGGAGTAAAATGGACTGGAAATCTGTGGGAACAGGATCCATTGACGTCAATATCAGAGGGAAAGGATGCCCTGGGATGGTGGATACAAGAGCAGAGATTAACATCACGAATTCTGAAACAGCTGAGAGGCTAGGGTTGGAAATCGACACTAGCGCGATAGAGAAAGGGGCGGAGGTAGCATGGTCTACTCTACCACGTGCTTAGTCCCTATAGTCATGTATTGGGGTAAATGCAATAGCAACGGTAAGAAAAAACGCAAAAGAAAGAAAAAAAAAAAAAGGAAAGGTTGAATGTCAAGCTTGGATCCATGCCTAGACCTAGATCGATGTTATTGTGTTTTGGGGGTTGGGGGTTTAGTGGTATATCGGCGCAATAAATTTTGTAGCATTGTTCTCCCCTCTCTGCTATTATTACCCCTACTACTATCTATTCCTTTCTGTCGGACACTTCGCGGGGTGCGGCTAACGGTTCGTTTTTGAACCATGATCATAAAAGGACGGTCTAGACTGGCCCGACCTTCCGCATCTTGCTCTAATACTGACTCGACTGGCTGGGGCCACACAGTAGGACCTAAAAAAAAAGGGTGACCCGCGGCCCCTTAATGGGGCTAGTGGAAAGTCAGGATACACAGGTATTGCCTCAAATGTAATCGTGGAGATAGGAAGCGCCAGAGTCCGCTCTTGCTTCTACATCATGCCTAGCTTGGATCTTCTCATATTACTAAGAAGGTCCTTCTTATCACGATCAGAGGCCCTCATCATGAACAAGCATGATGGTACTATGTTCGTGATCCTGTGTGACCTTGCCTGTGGTGACTTCGAGGTAGTATCCAGGCCATGCTCCCATAGGAACTACCACCGACCAAGGTCCGAATGGAGGTGTCGGGGCTGGTGCCCCTGGGATATTTGGTGTCACAGTTTGTTGCGAATTTTGTCATTTTCTTGCTCCCTGTTTCCTTGGTGCCTGACTTTGGTTCTGCTTTTGAGCCTTCTTAGATTGTGCTACTACTTCAGGCTTCTTCTCTCCTTAACTCCCTTCATTTTCCTCCTCAGATCTCCTTTTGTTCGTTGCTTGTCCGACCGCCATTACTTTTCCTGACTCCACCTTGTCTTTCAACTCTTTCAGTTGAGTCACCATACTACTCAATACTTCCCCCAGGCTGAGTCTGCCCCTTGGACGACACCTATCTCTTTTTTTCTCTTCCTTTCCATCTTCACTTGATAGTGGAATACCTGGTCCAGATCCCCAGATGCCAAATTTCTTTTTATCGTTTCCCATGACGTCTTTCTCCCCAGTGCTCCTCCCCGGGTCAACTCCATAGTCTCGTATCCTGATAATTTTCCCAGAAAGATGACACATTGCATCTTCTCGGAAAGTCTTGGTACCCGTTCTGCCATTTTCTCAAAAGTTGTCACAAATGCTCCTATCGTGGTGAATTCGTTTTTGTTGACGTTATATAGTTGGTCGATTGTCAACAACCCATCTCCCAGTTTGTACTTTCTTTGCATTTCCTTCTTGAAACTGTTCGTTCCTTGGGTATCGACAACAATCTTTTCAACGTTAGGGCGATATTCCCACCAAACGTATTCAAACAATTGAGCGAATTTCTCCGCCGGCGTTAATCGGTTGAAGACTTGTTCCAGCAGTTCAAGTCAGTGCGATACCCGTTCTCCTTGGAATGGAAAAATTTCTATCCAGGGTAGCTGAGACCTTCTGACACTTCTATTATCCAGCAACCGTGCGATTTCGGCCGCGGTTATGGACCCTTGTCCTCCTGTCTCATTAGCGTCTCTCATTTTTCCCCGCAGTTCTTAGTAAATCTGTTTAGCACAGACAAAAACGATGGATTTTCATATTATTTTCGACCATCTTAATTTTTCTCTTTTTAATCTTCTCCCTTTTATCCAAGATATTATTTAAGACTCTCGGCGCCTACATTTTTAGTTTACCCCTCATGATTTTCTACCCCCTTTTCTTTCTCACCACCCGGCATTCACTAGCCCTCCTATTCTTATGTGCTTATAACTAGCATCCCTACATTGTTTTAAATACCGAAGTCAACCTTGTCTGTCATTTTAAGATCAAAATGAGATTGGTTCAGATCATCTTCCCAACTCCTTTTACCACTCCATCCTTCCAATTTCTTCTGCCGACATCCAGTCGGCTGTCCACGAGTCCTACATCATCCCAAACATTATCAGGATACCATCAATGCATGCCTTGATTTTTATTTCTGCCTTAAGCTTCTTCCAATACGCCTGCCTTGGTTCCGTGAAATGAACGCGGACATAAGCATTAACCGTTGATAGGACTTCCTCGAAATCCATACCAGCCAATTCCGATCTCATCTCCAAATATAAGAAGTAGAGGGTCTGAGGTGTGAAAATTTTGCACCCTCCTTGAGGCGCCGCTAGAGCCGCCAAGGCTGTTTGTTCTACGTTCACGTGTCCCTTGAAGACTACATCAACGATGAAGTCCGGAAGAGTAACTATTATATAATCGGTGAGGAAGACGAAATTTGATGCCCACTTTGCTTCTATCATAGGTATGACCGGCCTGAACTCTCCCCAGCGTGTCTCTCGGATTTTTGCTTCAAGGATTGTCCCAGTGATTATGACATACCGTGATAGGGGCTGATGTAGCGGGTCGGAAAAACAAAGTCTTCGGCCGGAAGCATTTCGATTTCCTTTATAATTCTTTTTATGTCCTGCCATGGACCTTATCGGCTTCAGACATCAAGTGTCACTTTTGCCTTTTCAGTAAGTAATAGTAGATATTTTTCCTCTCCTTAATCGAGGCTCGATTTATAATCCTGCCAGAGACAGGTAGACAGGTAGGGGATGACCTTCACACTATGTCATCCTTCTATCGAATCCCAACTCGTTTCTACCCAAAAAAAAAATACATTATTTCCTAACTGGTTACCCCACCATGACTCGCTAAGTTCCGCTCTGGCGTTTTCCTTCCGGCAACGTCATTTCTGCCCATCATTGTTCCTTACTCGTGTTTCGACCCTGGAAACTTGCTCTGCATAAGGCATCTCGATCGAATTCAGAAGACCTCTTTTTGCGACTTGCCAGAAACTTATTCCAAATTACACTTCAGCTATTAACTTTTGGGTGCCCTTACTACGAAATAACCCGGCTTTCTATCATTAATCAAAAAATTTAATGTACCACTTCACCTATTAACTTCCGGGTGCCCTTACTACTAAACCTGTCTCTTATACACATCTAGATGTGTATAAGAGACAGGAAATAACCCGGCTTTCTATCATTAATCAAAAAATTTAATGTACCACTTCACCTATTAACTTCCGGGTGCCCTTACTACGAAATAACCCGGTTTTCTATCATTAATCAAAAGAAAACTTATTTAATGTACCACTTCAGCTATTAACTTTCGGGTGCCCTTACTACGAAATAACCCGGCTTTCTATCATTAATCAAAAAAATTTATTAAGCAGGAATCTCTTCTGTATTCGCAGGCACACCCCTTAATTCTTTAGTTTTTCCCGACCTGATCTAATTAAGGATCATGAGAATCCAAATTACATTTCCTTAGTCCAACGTAGATGGATTTCCTCACTTATCACTTTTAGTCAGCAATGAGAGAAACCATTGGCCTCATCGTATCTTATTCTCCTCCTTTCAAGGTGACCCTTAGATAATCCTTTTATATATCAGGTATGAGATCAACCCGCACATCTCAACCTGGCATAGGAAGAACAGTGCTAAGGTGATGCATACCATGTGATTCGTTGGCGCGTTCTGAGATACTACAGGAGGATCAGGTACGTATGGCGGTGGAATTGGGAGGGCAGGTTGAGGTGGCTGAGGAACTATAACCAACTGCTGAAGGCAGCGTGGCATGGAAGAGGACGGCGAAGAATATGTTATAGCATACGAACGAGAAGTAGGAGGTTCAAACCGCGGCGGCGGAGCGCCATAGTGTTGTTCATATTTCTAAGAATCATATGCTATCTTTCCAGGAGATGACGTGCGTTCGCGGAAATCTTCATGATGCCATCGTAAACGCGGTCCTTCCCATTTTTCCTCCTCCTCCTCTTCTTCCTCTCGCTCTTCTTTTTCCTTTGTTAAATCAATCGGTCTTCTGTCGCCTTTCCTTGTCGTCCACCTCTTCCTCTTCCAACTCCAGGTCCACGAGGCATGGTTAAAAAGCTTTTTCCTAAGGAGTACCCTAGGTACCTAAGACTTGAGGCACATATAGTAATTAGAGAATATAAAAAACGACCATGCAATATAGGCTATCTTCCTGATGTACGGAAAATAGTAGGAAGTGTTACAACCAGAAGGGACTATCGTAGGGAATAATCATTTTTGAGCGGTCTTGTTAATGTAGATCGGGTTTCCCGCTATGAACGTCTCTGTATGCTCCCTCTCCAACAACCAAATGGAACAATTATCTTCCAGCTATAGAAGTATGAATCAAACTCGTCGTGATGTTATGCAGGGTACTTCAACTTGCACTCGTCGTATCTTAAGACACTTCTTTTCGACACAAGGCTGGTATTAACAATTACTCTAACTCTTACTCCCACTACCCAGTGAAAGCTTATATATCATTCTACCCTTTTACTTGTCGTTTTGCTAGGGCTTCAATTAACCAGATCCGGGTCCGTTCACATAGGAACCCAGCAGGGAACCGAAGAATCCCCGGCAACGGCGCCACCTGTCGCGTGCGGCAGTCCCGCCCCTGCTGGGGAGCGCTGAACCTCACGGTCGTGTCACGCAGGATGTTTCGTCTGAAAAGAACCAGTCACCACTCCAACCGTGCGCGCGTGCTATACCTCTCACAACGCTCTGCGACAGGTCGGGACGTCGCGAGGTACAACTTGCCTCTACCCAAGGGGCAATCACCACCCTCAGGTAGGCGTATCCTTGCTGAGCTACCGGCCCACATGCGAAGGCTTTTACATGTCTTTGTAGAGGTAGGCCGGCCGAGGGCGTTTGCTCGATCGCTGTAGCATAACACGGGGTACGCGCGATAAGACGCCTATAACTGATCCGTAGATATTCAGGTCGGATTTTCAGAAGACTGTCTATTTCCGCTTCTGCTTCCAAAACATATTATACTATGATCAAAAAATCAAATCATATCACTACCAATGACATTCTATTCTACTCAACATATGACTGAAAATCAGATAACACAAAAGTTATATAAGACTGATAATGAATATGGAGGTATTACCGTCGGGAACCCTTCTCACTTTCATAAGTGTTGTGTGTCCAAGACTCGTCAACAGATCAGGTCCAGTTCAATCCCAAAATCACGAACAAAACAGACATGCACAAAATAATGCAAAGACATTTCACATGCCATGCACTAACGGCGTCAACCATCAACCATTGACATTGTCCCTCACTCCCCAAACCATGTATGACAGCTCTATCTTTCTTGAGACGTAAGCCCAGCCCCCTCACATTTCTTCAAAGGACCCTTGAGAGTGACTAGGACTATTTAGGCAATGACCACAGGCGACAGTTTTACTGACCACATGGTTTGACTTTAGATGTGGGTATCAAGTCAAGGGGGGGGGAAATTGAATCGGCAACGACCGACCTGTTATCGAGAGATAACAGAAAAATTGAGTCCTCTTTGTGGGACTTCTCCTTCAATTGCAGTAGATCAAAACAGAGACATGCACACACACAGGTCAACAAAGATTCAACACTCCCACTCGTTTTCCCACATATTGATATCTAAGGGTCAAGCCCTTAGATCTTGTCTGTGAGTTTCTTTTGGATCAACATCCCAAAGCCTAACCCCTACTTTCTATCTACCTTAAGACGCTTATCATCCCTTCTCCTTTCGTTTCAAGGAGTCTCTTGCCTATGTCCTAAGTTGTCTTAGGGAATTCTTATTTTCCCTACTCTCAGTCCTTGCATTTTCTCTCCTTTGGATAAGCACACCCTCTGGTGCTTATGCGGAAGTTTGACCGAGATCAACTCAAGCCACTGGCGGTTTCTCCCTTAGGAGTCTATCAATGAATTGAGGCTACGTGAAGCTTTTTCTTTTCTAATCCTTCTCCCCGCGGTATTCGCATTCTTTTCCGCTCCTTTTAAAGGACCTTTGGAGTCGCTCCCGATGGAGCACTCCCTTTTTCCATTTCTCTTCTTCTTGCCCTGACATAAGCAAGTAGTAGGTTGATTCACCCGGGAATCTTCCACTACTTGATCAATTCTAGGCAAAACGGTTAGTCAAAGGAGTAGTCGAGTAGCCCTACGGGAGCACTCAGTCACCCTTCAAAGTCCATGCAGTTCTCATGCAACCAAGCAGTTCATGCAATCTAGTGCAAGTGGTCGGATAACTCACCCGGGAGTATCCCTTTATTAGTTACAACAAGTAGTTAGGAGGCCTATTTTGAACCGCCTCAGCACTTAACCCAATATTCAGGAAACATTCCAGCTTCAGGTGTCAATTCAGAATTAAAGTTAGTAATAGGCAGTCTTCACGGAAGCCTCCTATTATTTCCTTGATCAGAGCTCAATCTTTCCCTCAAAATTGTAATAGGACGACCCTACGGGAGTCAGCCTACTACTTTCTCAGAGTCAGACGAGCTAGGATTATGTTAGTGGACTCAGGCAAACACCAGATCCTCCCTTTGTTGGAGTATCTTATTAAACCCGTTAAGACAGAGTCAAGCAAGCAATAAGATGAACCCACGGGAGCCTCCCATTTCCTGCTTCAATATTAAATAAATAGATTTATATCATCCATTAGTCATACCTGAACAAGCAGTAGGGTTACTCACCCGGGAATATCCCTCTACCATCCAAACACAATCACCTCATTCCTTCCCTCCATTAGTTGACCCCCAAATCAAACAAGTATTAGGATAACCCTCCCGGAAGTCATCCTACTACCAGTTTGATGCGTAAGAGATCAAAAAACAACTTTTGATTGAGTTGCCCTGATAGTTCACCTACCTGACCTATGCACCGTAAATGAGCAAAAGGTATGTTGACTCCCACGGGAAGTTTGACAGATCAACCCAGACTTAGGGGTTCGAGTACTCGCACGGTGAATACCCAGTTCCCTTCCTAGTCTGGTTCAATCAGTGATAGGAGAGCCCTACGGGAGCCTCCTACTATCTCTTGTTTCGGTTAGTTGTTGATGACATACACCCCACGGGAGTACCGGATCACTTTGCTTTCGTTCATAATTGAAGAAGTGTACCCCACGGGAGTACCAGATCACTTTGCTTTCGTTAATAATTGAAGAAGTGTACCCCACGGGAGTATCGGATCACTTTGTCCCTAGGTGTAACCTGTAAGTCAATAGTGAGGATGCACGACACCTTTTCGCTACCAATGTCATAATCAAACAAACATTACACCGATTTGTTACTTAAGTCAGACGAATGGCAAGGTAACTTCGCACGGCAAGCACCCCATCACCCGTCTTAGTTAGCTCATGCAAGCAGTGTAACGACCCTACGAGGGCCTCCATCACACGACTCTATGTTTCATAACCAAGAAACTAGGTTTCTTTTCGGTTCTCCTGAGTTCCATCCTGACATCAGGCAGGGCTCTTATGTCAATCATATAGTCTTTTTGCTTTCGATATTTTTGTCATGAAGAAAGTCATAAACAATATATCATACAATCATACAGGCAGTCCAATAGAATGGCGTAGCTTGTAAGGGTATACGTGAAAGGAATAGGTGACTCGTACCTTATAGTTCCCTGCCTCCAGAGTTCCTCCTGAACTCTGGCAGAGATCCCGCAATCGTCCTGCTTTGTCAGACCGTCTGAACATTTGTCTTCCACATAGTAGACTTTCCATTCAAATATATCATACAATTTCGGATAGTTTTGTGAAAACAATGGGAAGTGAGGGGATTAGATCACGGAAGAATGGAGAAGGATGGAGGAGGCAGGCACCATCACACGGTGACGATGTTGCTCTCCTCTTCTTTACCCTACATCTCCTCACATCTGATCTTCCTCACTTCCTTTGACATCAACCAATCAATGAATCGCAGAATAGTGCTTATGAATATGACTGTCAACAATGATCACAATAATAACCTCGGATAAATATGAAGAAGAGAAGAAAGGGCGGTTCAGATCAAGGGAAAAGGGAGAAGGATGGAGGAGGTAGACACCACCACATGGTGACGGTGTCCTTTTTTCTTCACAACGCCCTGTTTCCTTTTCTTCCCTGACCCTTGATGCTCAAAATAATCACAAATACTTTAATAATCAATTAATAATAATAATAATAATAATAATAATAATAATAATAATAAGTCAATAATAATAATAATAATAATAATAATAGGCTACCAGAGTGGCCCGGAGTCACTTGCCCGATCGAGCCAAAAAGATTTAAAAAAAAAAAAAAAAAAAAAAAAAAAAATTATTTTATAGTTTAAATTTGGCAAAGAATTTTGATGTGATCCTGGGGCAGAAGTTGTTCAGTTTATTTTTCTGCATAACATAGTTTTTTTCGGAGTTTTTGGATTTTTTGTTTTTTCTGCTAGGACCCTCCCTTGTCCTTGCACGCGTTGGCCACCCGGGACCCGGACGGCCCGGCTGGTAGCCTAGTAATAATAGTAATAATAATAAAGTAATGAGCCAATGTCCAAGCCTGGGGGCCATATTGTTACAATACCTGGGGTCACTCCTTGCTGTCGAGTGCCCGTAGGTTGTAATAGATCTGCTGTCGGAAGGTTCTAGCGGTTCCTGAGATTCGTAGTTGTTACAACCCCTGGGATATCAAGATCGTAGCTGCTACAGTATCGAAGGCCAAGTGCCCAGACTTCCGGAAGGTTCGGAGGTGACCCGTCAACCATCGTTCACAGCAGACTAGAGGCAAGTGGGCAGCGCTGAAGTCTACCTGTGCTTGAGTCAGAAGTCTCCGTCCCAATTTGTCTTGGTCCAGTCAACCAAGTACCGCATGGGACAGTGTGTACTACGCGTCTGGGAAAAGGTCAGACCAACGAGCTGCAGAAAATCAAGAGGTAGCGCCCAACCATTCATTTATTGTTGCGTGAACCGTGTGGAAGTGATGTCACAACGACATGTGCGAGGTGGCCTGCAGATATCCGGGGATGAAGTGGGCTTGAAGGTAATTGTGATGACTATGGTAGCCACCATAGCCGTAGTGATTGACAGTGGTCGTAACCATCTGCAACGAGTTTGCATTCGAACTGCGTTCTCAATTGTCATATCTCTGAGTTTTTAGTGGGCGTTTGTCGCCAATTCGTTGTGCCATCGGTCTGCATGTATGTGGTGTGCGCACGAAAGCTAGGCTGATTTGCAGAATAACAAAAACAATGATAATAATAATTAATAATAATAGTAATAATAATAATAATAAAAATAATAACCACAATAATAATAGTACTAATGAAATGGTATTCACCAGTTCGCAGCAGCCGATGTAGATTCCAGGCTTGACCCTTAGTCCCCCTCTTACCTGTGTACAGTGTCTGTGTTAACCCTTAGAGTTGAATCCGTGACCTGTATATTTGTACCAGTTGATAGGTCGCAGCTGTCACAAACCGGAAAGGTCAAGGTCGTAGCTGCTATAGTTCTGAAGGGTCCACTGCGCAGTCTTCCGGAAACTCGGGGGCAAGCCCTTAGTGAGCCCAAAGACGCAGTCATTAGGCAAGTGGTCAATCCTATCTAGTCCAGTTAGCGGTACACAGTCCCGGTTGCCCCTTCGTTAAGTCCGTAAGTACCATGCGGGACTGCGTCCATCCTAGTTTCTCTGTCGCAGCTTGTCCAACTGCCGGTGTCTAGCTGTCTGCTCGGTTTGTCAGATTGTCTGTCTGCTTGGTTAAATGTCTGTCTCGGTCTGTCTGTTTTTGGCTTGTCCGTTTGCTTGGTTATTCGTGTCTGGCTACCTGTTCGGCTGTTTAGGTTGGTTTGTGTCAGTCTCTTCCCTCACCCTTCGCCTTTCTCTCTTTCTTTTTCTATTTTAGAGTCCTGATTCTGAATACATCCGCTGCCACTCAGCTCTATGGTTTCTTTCCTTCTCAGTGCAGTGCAACTTAGCAGGATTTCGCGCACATGCGACCCTACCATTTGTTATCGAGCAGTACCAATAATAACAACAATAAATAATAATAATAATAATAATAATAATAATAATAATAATCGAACAATGATAATACAAAGAAAGACGAGCAATAGCGAACTTCAGCAATCAAACAGCGTCACATACACAAGACCGGATAGTCATGACCTCGAACCAATAGCAGGATTGCATCACGAGTTCCACCAAATAAGAAGACACCAAGAGCTCATAATTGTCAATGTTGGTAAAGCCTCATTATCATCATCAATGAAGAACTAATGTTGATACCTTATCTGGCGTTGGTCGCCCAGACTACAGATGGCAGATCCTATCAACAACAACTTTCCCGAGGTATGAGCATACAGCAACCAGTGTTGCACGCTTCCAGCCCCAGGTACGTCTTTCGCCTCACTCACAACCTCGTTCCTCAACACACAGATGTCACTTGCACCCAGGGACTACCTTGCGCCACTATCCAGTTACAGGCAGGCAAGCCCGACTATGGTCGCCTGCTGTCTGACAGTTCGTCTGTCCGATTGTGTCTGTCGGATCTTCGGTCTGACTGTGTCTATCGGACCTTCGGTCCGACTGTGTTGCATCTCGCCTGTGTAACTGTCTATGTTTGTCCTTGTCTGTCATGTATGGTTACTTGTGTTTGTTTATATGAGCCCGTGTTTGTATGTTTGTGTTGTGTCTGTTTGTTTGAGTTTGTCTTTTCTTGTGTCAGTCTGTCTTAGTCAGTAGGTCTGTCTGTTTTTGTGTTTCATATCTGTCTGTTTGTCTGTTCTTGTTTGTTTATTGTCGGACTGTAGTCTGATTGTTGCCTGTATTTTTGTGTCTGTATGTTTGTTTTGTATTTGTCTTGCCTGTTCTGTTTGTCCATCATTGTCTGTCTGGCTACCTGACCGTGTGTCCGACTGTTCTTGACTGTATAATGAACTATGGTAACACACACACACAGTCTGCGCACACACATACACACACACACACAC
>BFEA01001001.1:238425-252426 GCA_003427395.1 Chara braunii
ACACACACACACACACACGCACACACACACACACACACACACACACACACACACACACATATGCATACACAAAACTCGGCAAAATGCAGAAACCCAGCAAGACAATCATTCCACTGGCAAGGCTTGGAAATCAGTTGTGTTTCTCAGTCTATGTTCTGACGATTTAGCATACATGGCGGACCAGGTTCGTCGACACTTAGACTACGGATGACCGATCCTATCTGGCCTGAATTCTTACTGTCACAGATGACGTCTACAGTCTACTCAAAGTACGTGCGGATAGCGACCAAATGTCGCACGCTTCCAATACTAGGTAAGTCTATCGTATCTCTCACATCCTCGTTTCTCAACACACCGATGTCATTCGTACCTTAGGACCACCCTTCGCCTCTCCTCTTTTTCTCTCACTTTTATCTCTACTGAGAAATCCAGACTCTAAATACCTCTGCTGCTGCTCAACTCCACCCCTGCTAATATCTTATGCGGATATGGCCACTTTCCTTCTCAGCACAGCGCTGCCCAATAGGGCCATCCGCGAAAATCGCATAAGTGCTTCAACAATTCTTCCTCATGCCTCACGAGTGAGCACTCCGTCTGAAATGCGACCGGCCAGTCCCTACACCGACTTGGACTGAGTCACAAACCGTCCCAACCTCTGCTCCTCCCGACTTGACTTGGACATGGTACACGGGTGCCTGCTGCAGTCTGTCTTGTCTGTCTATTCTTGTCTCTCTGTCTTTCTTGTCTGTCTCTGTTTATCCGTCTGTTGCTGGTCTGTATGTTTGTTTAATCCGCTATTCTGACTGTCCGTATGTCTCCTTCTCCCTTTCACTCTCTCTCTTTTCGTGTTCCTTTTTCCTCTTCCCTTTTTCAGGGAGAACAAGCAACAACGTGATGACAATAACCGGAATACACAATCGCATCGAAGGTTAGATAGTATCACAGTGTCCAGAGAGTAGCATTGCCCCAGTATCACATCAAGGGAGAATCGTAATACTGAAACCCAAAGTCAATGAGAATTTGCTTTCGCAACCATTAACATAAGTATCCAGGCCCTATCTCCCTACCCTGGCGCTCTGCGCCCAGCCTACCCCTTACACAGCTATGTTTGCCTACTACTTGACAAGGCAACTGTTGATGTTAGCAGATCATGAAGTTCTTGAAGATGTCGCTCATGCGGACCATCTCCAATACCAGGCATGTCCCCTCACATCATCATACTCATCGTTCTTGTCTTCCTGTTTAGATACATCTGTAGATAGGGAGGAAGGACACGCTACGATAGTCTGTTTCGCTGACTGGTCACAACCACTTTTGTACATGACGTCGCACGCGTGAGGTAAGTGTATCTCCCCTATACTGGCCCCGTCCGCCAGTGCACACATCTCATTTCCTCGCATTTCCTCGTTGATCCGTCTTCTCTCACGTTTCTTTCCTTCTACCTATGCACATGTACAAAGCTAAGCCTATGAAATCGATATAATAATAATAATAATAATAATAATCATAATCATAATCATAATTATAAAATAATAATAATAATAATAATAATAATAATAATAATAATAATAATCATAATCATAAAATAATAATAATAATAATAATGTATATAATGAATGTATATAAGCTATATTTCCGGTTTGGTACAGTCAAAATAAGAGTGATTTGTGTTCAAGGGACACTGGTCGCCCACCCTTCTTCTCCGCTTCTCCTTTTTTCATCGTCCTACGTTTCTCCTTCTCCTTTCTTCTCTGCCCCGTTCGTTCTCTTGCTTGTGACCATGCCCCTCTACTATCAAGTCCTCATTGTTTTCATTGTTTTCTCAAATCTTTGATCGTAACTTTCTTCTTCTTCTTCTTCTCCTTCTCCTTCCTCTCTCTCGCGCGCTCTCTCGTGTGTGTGTATGTCGTCCTATTTGCACAACTTCACAGAGAAAAGCTTGACTGTGCCAACCCGTCTCGTCGGGACTTCATAAACTCTATTATGGTAATGCCTTTCTTCCTCACTCACGTATACACACATATACACACACACAAATAGCAGTGTATGTTTCCTAGTTATAAGGTTAGATTCATTCGGATCTTTACATCCTATCGATGGAAATATATTGAGTCGGTCACGCGACTCCCATGCACATACACACGCACATAACGTACCCACACACACCCACATATATACCAACACACACATATACGTAGTAATAATGTAGATTCAGTCGTTTTTGCGCAGCTTATCAATACCACTACAGTAATGTATCTTACCATATTCTAGTGATAGATTCATTCGATTTCACCCATCCTATCGACGAAAGCACCGGAGGGTTTGCAACTTACCTGCTATTTTTTTTTTCCCCTCGCTCCGAGGCGCTACACGATCCTTCAACACAGCACACCGTGGTTACAGCACGGGGATACTTCAGAGACGGGTGGGCTTTCAACGAAGTCGGCGAATGACCATCCTACTTTCATGATGCCACCAACGGGTGTCTCAAACCCCGCTAGTCTCCGCCCTCACACGAGGTAAGCAATGGATACCGGGTCGCGATTACCGGTGCGTGGGCATGACACTAATCACAAGCGCTTATTCCAATGAGTCGACCGACGAAAGGTAAGCCGATCCCTCCTCTTCTCTCTTTCTTCTCCTCCTCCCCCTTCTCCTTCTTTTTTTCACATATCCGCATCCCGCCTCGCGCACCTTTTTCTCATGCTCTGCTTCTTCTCCACTGTTGCGTTGCTACCTCTTTCACTCGTGTATTCCTGGCCCGCTCACCTGCGCCTCTTTTTGCACTCCTTCTTCGCTCACCCCGCTCTTTTTGCACTCCTTCTTCGCTCACCCCGCTCTTTTTGCTCTTCCCCACTACTACGGAATGCGCCAAGCCCCTCGATCACACCGCCCTGACCGGGGCGAGGCTCGGTTGGTTGCGACCAAGGCGGGTGCTTACTGTCGATAACATTGGAGTGGATCGCCCCAACATTTGCGGAAAATTCCATCGGGGTACTTTCTCGCGTGAGTAAACCGTGAAAACAAGTCACAAAATAAAGTAAAAAAAATAAAAAATAAAAAAAATAACAAAATCTAACGGATAACAATCCTAACCTACTAAGTGTCGGCCCACTATGCTTGGCTTCTAACGAATTATCGTACTCACTGTGATTCATTCATAGTGCAGAGGTCACGGGTTCGAGTCCCCGCTGTCCGAAGTCGGGGTTAAAAAACAGCTCCCTCATAGTACAAAATGAGTTAGCTCAATGGTCGGGGCAGATTCGATCCCTACATCTCCAGCTTGGTAGTCTGCCCCGAAACCTATTGAGCTAGCTCCTACTTCGGTTAGAAGAGGAGTCGCTTTGTTACATATTCACTAGTGGGCTCAGTCCGACCAGTCCGAACACATTCCTATGTATGTGTACGCCTGTTGGTCCGCACGCCCGTCTGAGTGCTTGTCCGTTTGCGTGGGTGTGTGAACCGTGAGGGCACTCGGTTAATCAGAAGCCCCGAAGGGCCGGTACTTACCCGTGGCCGTGAGATTGAAGGTTGCAGCAGGGAAAAACACTCAAGTGGCGGAGAAAACACTCAAGTATCTGGCAGACCGGTACTACACTATATAAGGGTTGATGCGCCGGGTACTCGGGGCTAAGCAGAAGAAGACAAAATTGACATTTCTAGGAACTTAATACCGATATTCGCTGCTTGATGCAGTGACGACACGTTTCCATAGGTAGTCCCGGCCTCAATGGTCGAGAAATTCGTTGACGGCGTCATGCCGAAAGTCCTTACTAACCACCCCCGGTATGGTAACCAGTGTTGGTAATGTATCGAGTGTAAAATTATGAGCAAATACCCTTGTAAGGGTGTTTGCTCCGACACCGCCCTAAGCGAAGGCGGGCTTGAGTATTCGTAAGAGGCTTTTGCCTCAACAATTTTTCGACGTGTGTCTCAGATAGATGTTGCACGCTGGTTGGTCAGAGCGCAGCCTTCGCCACGTCCTGGACCCTTCCGGAAGGTGCTGCTGCGGTAGGCATCTAAGCCAGGACGTGGGTTGTTGCGTCCTGGGCACACGCAGCGGCCACTGAGAACGCGGCAGTATTGCTGCATCCGCACATAAGCGCTGGGGAGAAGCGGTTAATCTGTATTCAGTTTCGCCGCATTTGGACCAATAACGAAAAACTTAGCCAAAACACCAGACTCGAAGAAAGATTTAGCAACCTCCGAAAGCTACTCCGAATAGGGTTTTATAGTGCTCTTGAATTATTTTTTTATTTTTATTTTTTTACCTTTTTTTTTTTTTTTTATGTTTGTATTATGACCTTGCATAGTTTGTTCGCAAAAGTTTCGACGACATTGTTTGTAGCGATGTGGCGAAAACCCCGAATTTTTGGCCTTCCATTAACTGCATGTGGCGCTGGGTGGCATGGGTCGCAACCGGACAGCGGGACGCTGACGGGCTATAGCTGGGATGCAGAGCAGCAGACAAACGTTTGCACGGTCTTGTAAGCATGCATGACGGCAAGCACACGCACATGGTCCTAAGGGACAGGCATGCGAGAAGGTGAGCTTTGCTGTGCCTAGGGCTGTATGACGAGATTGGCATAAATAAAGAAGACATATATGAACAGAAAAAGGGGGAAAAACAGAAAGGGAAAAGGATGAAAGAGAAAGAAAACAGGAGGAGTGAGGGAGAAGTGAAAGGGAGAGAAGAAAGCGAAAGGAGAAAAGTTTTGTCAAGTGACATCTTCTTTTCTTTTATCAGATTGACATGTTATTATTATTATTATTATTATTATTATTATTATTATTATTATTATTATAAGTGTCATTATTATTATTGTTTTTGTTACTATTACTATTATTGATATCGTTGTTATTTGCTTATTTGTTACTGCTACTTTTGTTAGTTACTATTGCTATCATTGGACATCATACGAGGCCAGACATTAAGAGATGGGGCATTGCAGAGGAAGGTAACACTATCTTTTTGTGATGGTGCCTACCTCCTTCATCCTCCTCCGTACTTATCTTTGTTTGACCCTCTCGGATACCTGCCTCCTCGACTTTAATTGTTTGGTGACATGATTCTCATTGAGTCAATCATGGCCTCAGCTAACTCTAAGGGTCAGCGATCGATTGCATGGATTATATATGATCAGTGACAGGGTGATTGCGGGAGCTCTGTCGGAGTTCAGGAGGAACTCTGGAGGTAGAGAATAGTAAGGTACGCACACTTCAGTCTAACCATAAAATTTAATCTATAAGGAAAAAAAAACATTGATTGAGTGGAAGGGATCTGTGTGGTATGGCTAATTGTCGCTGAAAAACATAGCGAGAACGAGAAGTTTTGAGTAACTGTCTCGCTACGTGAATGTTTTCTTTGGGGGATGTGACCGCAAGGGGGTGTGATTCCGTGTAGTCTTCCTTTGCTTAAAAAGACCGACTGACTAGTGATAAAGATGGGGTTCATAGTGGATTGAAGGACTTTTGCATGATATGATCGGATGCTGTAATGATGGACTACGTCTACAAACTCTTGACTATGCTTGCATCCTCTTAAAAAGTTCAAAGTTAACAAAGTCAGGGGATCAGGCGGACGAGTTTAAAACATAGGGTTCGAAGTCTCGTATGACATACCCGCATAGTCTTAAAGGCTTCCGATTGACCCAGGGCTCAAGTGGCATCAGTAAGCGAGGCTCCGAGAAGCCTGCCTTATCACCATAATGATAAGAACAAGGTGATAAGAGTAAGCGAGACTCCGAGAAGCCTGCCTTATCACCATAATGATAAGAACAAGGTGGTAAGAGGAGCGAGGCTCCGAGAAGCCTGCCTTACCACCATAATGATAAGAACAAGGCGATAAGAGTAAGCGAGTCTCCGAGAAGCCTGCCTTATCACCATAATGATAAGAACAAGGTGGTAAGAGGAGCGAGGCTCCGAGAANAAGAACAAGGTGGTAAGAGGAGCGAGGCTCCGAGAAACCTACCTTACCACTATAATAATAAAAATCAGTGTGGTAAGAGGAGCGAGGCTCCGAGAAGTCTGCCTTACCACTATAATAACAAAGATCAGTGTGGTAAGAGGAGCGAGACTCTGAGAAGCCTGCCTTACCACTATAATAACAAAAGATAAGTGTGGTAAGAGGAGCGAGGCTCCGAGAAGCCTGCCTTACCACTATAATAAGAAAGATCAGTGTGGTAAGAGGAGCGAGGCTCCAAAAAGTCTGCCTTACCACTATAATAACAAAGATCGGTATGGTAAGGGGAGCAAGGCTCCGAGAAGCCTGCCTTACCACCGTAATAACAAAGATCAGTGTGAAAAGAGGAGCGAGGCTCCGAGAAGCCTGCCTTACCACCGTAATAACAAAGATCAGTGTGATAAGAAGAGCGAGGCGCCGAGAAACCTGCCTTATTACCATCTGACCTGATCTGATGCAAAATAGTAGATAGGAGGAGAAAGACCCTCGTAAGCAGACACCGATAAAGGATGAGTAGATCCTGATCGATCTACCAACGGATATAAACTTTCCATATAACTAAATCAATCCATCACTAACGAGCTATTTTTGATCCTAGTAAGGTGAGGTTAAGTGAGATCTTGGTCTGAGAGACTTGTCATTCTTGAAACTTTGATTTGAACTCTATCATATGACTCCTCTCCGGGCTGAATTGACGATATTGTTGGTGGTACTAAGATATGAGGTTTGGTAAATGACCTTTAAAAGGGAAGACTATGTATGACCACTGAGTCGGTGGAGTTAGAAGTGAACTCTGTTTGTTACTTAGACCAACGGAGCAACAGCCTGGCGGCTAGATAAGAATAGAAGTCAGACAAAGGGGGTCACCGGTACGCGTTGACCTCTAGGTCATGAATCAATCTTTGAAAATCCCAGTGAACGGGTGTTAAGTTTTCGCTCGGACTGTGTTGTACCTACAGGTTTATCGCTCTTGGAGAGAATTACAGAAAGAACCGTAAGAGATTGCAATTTTGTTATCATTGGATAACAGGTCGATAAAATTCCGATTCAACCTCCACATGGCTGATACCCACACCTAAGACAAAACCAGGAAAGGGACAGAGGAATCTTTCCCTTGCGTCTAAGCCTGAATTGTCCTGGTCACTCTCGAAGGTCCTTGAAAAGTGAGGGGCGGGGCGACAGAGTCAGGAGTGTTGTTTCAGGTTTTCGGGGAGTGATGGACTTGCTATGATTGGGTTAAAGGTTGACTCTTGTAGTGCATTCTGTGCTGGCATTTTGTATGTGTGTATGTGGTCTTCTTGCATCTGCACAGGTGTTTGGGCAGTGATCTGTCATCTGAACATTGGGGAAATATCTGGGATATTCGGACAGGGTTCACCACGATTGCGAAAAGTGAGGTCCACCGCTCATTGGCCCCCTTTGATATATATATATATATATATATACGCTTATATCTATATATATCTTTGAACAAAGGTCATACTCCGGCCCGAGGTTAGGTTGGTTACTGGTGTAGGTACTATTAGGATATGGACAGAATGAGAGACTACTATAAAGATTTATTCTCACGGGCTCATATGACCAACAAAATAGAACGTAGACTCACTAGCATAAATAACTAAGCGTGAAAGACTGTCTAGAAAAGTCGACCTGATCAAATAATCATCGGTCCGGGGAAGTTAGCACCTCGGTACACGATATACGGGTCTGTCTTAAGGCGTTCTACCGCACGTATGCCTATGCTACGGCGATCGAGAAAATGCCCTCGGTTGGCCTGCTTCTACGATTGCATGTAAAAGCCTTCGTATGTGGGTCAGTAGCTCAGCAGGGGTACGCCCACCTAAGGGATGGTGACAACTCCCGCGGGTGGAGGTAAGTTGTACCTCGCGGGGTCTCTAACCTGTCATAGAGATTCGCGAGAGATATAACAAGCACGCACGGTCGGAGCGGTATTTTCGCTAAAGTGACTCAAAACTCCTGCGTGATACGACCGCGAGGTCCGACACTGAAAATTGGTTTACGCCTGGGTGTGGGACCGCAGCGCGTGACAGCGTGCAACTCACTCCAGAGGACGTCGGCGAAGATCGGTATCACGAAATCCGGTGAGGATGACGAAGAGCTGATGAAGACAATTCCAGTATACGTGGAACCACAACTCTCATCGCAACCCATATAGGTTGAAGCAGCAATCGAATCGGATGCAGTATGTTCACACCACAAGTGATTGGCGAAACGGCTTCCCCCAAACGCTTCCCTGCGCCAGCCGCCCCTTCCGCATGCAACCATCGCCTGCACCCTGCCCGATGACGCTGCCAAAACCGATGACCCCGACCACAAGCCCCACACCTTGTGCCTAAGATGGTCGTCAGCGATGGCATTGCACTCCGAATACACCTTCGGATCCCAGTACCAGGCACGAGGACAACGCTCACGGCCAATGGGATTCGCACGTGCGCTCATATGTTGCCTGTGCATGGCTGGATCACCCTTGCACGGCTGGCCATCGTCCACGGCCCGCCTGATTTCGAATTTGAAAATCGTTGCCGTTTTGGAAATCAGGGCCCGCGCAGACCAGCCACGCAATGGCCCACATCGGAACCGTGCGACAGGGCAGTGTATGTCCGAGGGGGCTTGCCCGCCCATGAAACGGTCCGCCATGACGTCAGCTGGACCACACCCTCTCGACCTCTTCTTTCCATGGGAGAACATGCCCGCCCCCCTAGTCGGTTGGAAGGACTTTCTGGAAAGGTCATGGAAGGGCCTTTCCATTGGTTTCCAGGCCGCCAACCATGTAGAAACGCTTCTGACACCTTTCCCGTGTCGTCCTTCCACAGTCGATGGGGTCTGAAAAAACTTTCCACTGTGGGTTTCCATCCGTTTTTCAGATGAGTGGAGTCCGAAACACACCGACCTGGAAAGAAATTTCCAGGCCGCCAAGCAATGGGGTCCACCCCTAAGATCAAGTGTAGTGTCTGTTTTGATCAGTTTAATATCTGATCCGTGGTCCACCGGGCGACGACACTTGTGACAGTTTCCAGACACAGGGGTGGACCCCACTGTCCGGCGGCTCGAAACTGGTGTTGGCCACAAAAAACGGCCGACTGTGGTTGGAAAAACCTTGATGCATTTTGAAGGGACCCCAACGCAGACCGATAGTTTCGGCACTGGAAAAGGCATGGCATACCCGAATAGGAAACCGCCGAAGGGTGTTTCCCGAAGAGGCAAGTTGGGCGGGTGCTGTGGACCATGGCCTGGTACCGCACTGCTCTTGGGAATACCGTGCGACACCATGGGAAATATGAATGTCCGCCACGGCCTCCGGATACACATAACGGTCCACGGCGGGGGTGCACGGTCCACGGCGAGGGTGCACGGTCCATGCCGTGAAGCCCGCATCTGGAATCTGATGGACATGGCCCCCCCCCTGCTCAACTGGCCGCCTCCTTGGAAAGGGTCTGGAAACCGGTCGGTGTCGAATTTCCAGACCGCGGACCATGTAGAAACGCCCCGTCACCATTTGGGGTCTGGAATTCCTTTTCGGGCGGGCTTTCCACACCGGTTTCCAGACCCAGTGGGGTGTTTTCCGTTCCACACGGGGTTCCAGACCCAGTGGGGTGTGGAAAACACCCCGGCGCCCAAACTTTTCCAGGCCGCCGGCCAGTGGGGTCCACACCACAGAAAGATTGCGGCAACACCTGCCCTGGATTATCCCATGTGGGGAGAGTATAGGGTAGTCGGATCGTCACGGTCAGCAGTTCCAGTGCACGTCCTTCAATGTAGCGAGGCGAAGAAGAGAGGGACGGGAGAGAGCGGGAGAGAAAAGGTTTGTTGGAGTAGGCACGGGAAGATGTACTAAGCTCATGAACTGCCATATACAGGCAGGCAGAGTGGTTGGAGCAGGCGCAGGAAGATACACGGCGCTCATAAACTGTCATACACAGGCAGGCAGATAGCGGGAGAGAGAGTGGTTGGAGTAGGCACAGGAAGATACACTCCGCCCATAAACTGACATGTATAGGCAGATAAAGCGGGAACTCCGCTCATGAACTGATTTTATACAGGCAGAGAAATCGAGGAAGCGAGCGAGCGAGAGAGAGAGAGAGAGAGAGAGAGAGAGAGAGAGAGAGAGAGAGAGAGAGAGAGAGAGAGAGAAGGCGAACGGAGATAGACTCTACTCATAAACTGACATATACAGGCAGAATAGGGGGAGAGAAGGAGTGGTTAGACTAGGCACGGGAAGATACAGGACTTGTAAACTGACACATGCAGGCAGACCGCGGGAAAAGAGGAGTGGTTGGAGTAATACATGGTCGTTACGTGACGACGAGGAGATTTGTATTGTGGACTGGAGCAATAAGACTAACGGTCAAAGAGGATCCGTCGAGGCTATGCAAAATTGTCGGTGGTAACGGGGTCGGAGTGCCGTCATCGATATAAGGTAGGCAGGTCGAATGCTTCTTCCTCCCCTTTCTTCCCTTCCCTCTGCTTTCCTCTCACCTTCTCTCCCCTTTCCCTATCCCCTTCCTCTCTGCTCTTTCAATCTCCCCTTCACCTCTCCCCTTTCCCGCTCTCCTTTCCTCCGGTTCGCTTTTCACCCTTCTACGCCTCTATGATTTGCAACGTCCATCTCCTGGTTGCTTATCACTGTCAGGGTACTCTTTTGTTTGAGGTTTCTCGACGGTGTCCTGAGCGTCCGATAAAGGTAGTTCTGAACAGCGTGCGTCCAACGGTGTGTGAACATTGTTCAGAATAAGTAGACAATGAGTTTTTTGCTGAATTGTGAACAGTGCATGTGTCGGCCAACAGTGCTGGCACGTACTCCGTTGCCAATTTGGGCAATCGAGATGCATGCGTGATGTTTAGCTGACCGACCCCATGGAAGGCAGCGCTGCTTCAGCGACCCGATTATTGTCGTTGGCAAATCAACGACTCACTATGTATCATCATATGCGAAGCAGCGTGTAAACGTAAGCCAGGACGCTTCTATCATTTCTATTGTCGTTGGTAAGCCAACGACTCACTATCTATCATCATATGCGAAGCAGCATGTAAACATAATTAAACAAGACAAGCTGGTGAAATATTCAGTTAATCATTCAATTTGTCAAGCAGTCAAGCAACCAATCGATCAATTGATTGATAATACAATCGGTCAATCAATTGGTAATACAACCAATCAATCAATTGGTAATACAATCAATCAATCAATCAATTGCTAATGCAATCAATCAATCAATCTATCAATCAATCAATCAATTGGTAATACAATCAGTCAATCAATTGATAATACAACCAATCAAACGAATTTGTAATACAATCGATCAATCAATTGGTATTGCGATCAATCAATCAATCAATCAACCGGTCGATCGTCGATCAATCAGTGCACACTAAATTAGCTATCCATTGACTGGTCTGTCGATCACCAATCTACCAATCAAGCAATCAATCGATACACTGATCAATGTTACTACTTCTCCTGGCAATTGCAACACAATGCGCAACTTCCTGAGGGGCTGCTGCCAATTCTTCACCTGCATGAAGTGATGATGTTGCTGCTTCGCGCGTCAGAATTTGGCTGGCGAGTAGAATGCTTGGCGCCTCATGCCTGCTTTTTGTTTCTTTTCCCTCCTCGGTCAATCATCCGCAGAGGTTGGTGGTTTTATCGTTCGCGTCTCCTGCGCGAGTAGAATGGTTGGCGCCTCATGCCTGCTTTTTGTTTCTTCTCCTTCCTTGGTCAATCATCCGCAGTGGTTGGTGGTTTTATCGTTCGTGCCTCCTGCGCGAGTAGAATGGTTGGCGCCTCATGCCTGCCTTTTGTTTCGTCTCCTTCCTCGGTCAATCCTCCGCAGTGGTTGGTGGTTTTATCGTTCGCGTCTCCTGGGGGGCTGGCCTATGGCGCTGCCCTTACCAGCGCCCTGTTTGCCGCACAATCGCACGCGCGCTCCTCCCAGCACCTGCGCTAGCACACAGCCGTGGCCGCGCGAGCACTTGTTCTACCAGCGCTGCCGCAATGCACATCGGTGCTGTATGCACGTGCCTGGCCTGTTTGCTGCTCGGCCCGACACCGTCTGTGCCCACCAGTAGCTTCAGATTGGCCCAAGTGTCTGCGCCCAGGCCCGTTCAGACAGTGGCCTGGGGCCCAATTGCTTACCGGTACGTTGTATTCGGGGGAAGAAGGTAGGCATTCCCAAATTTGAGGTATTTAGACTGAAAGAAGGTATCTTTCAGTCTAAATACAGCTATAATGACCCAGGCGCAAATGTGCGATGCCCGCTGCTTCGCCCAGGTTGCTAGAAGGGCCTGGAAGGCTCACGGATATTTCCCATTCTCACGTGCAAGGCGGATGTAACCAACTGGCGCGTGACAACTGTCTGGCGCGGACCAAGATTTGCAAAATTGACGAGTTCGGGGCGCATTGAGATTCAGGGGGGCCGCCTTCACATAGGGCGGGCATAGGCCTGCTGCAAGGCCATATGTGGAGGGGTCAGACCCTCGCAGAAATCGTGAATGGAAGTTAATTAGGTTATCCTAATTAGCTAATAGATCAATGAACGAATCAATCAATCAATCAGTTCATTGATGGATCAATCGAATTGAGCGATCGATCATTCAATCATTCAATCAATCAATCAATCAATCAAATCAATCAATCAATAGAGATCAATCACCCAATCAATCGATAGATCCATTAGTCAATCAAGAGGTCAGACCCTCGCAGAAATCGTGAATGGAAATTAATTAGGTTATCCTAATTAGCTAGTAGATCAATCAATCAATAGATCGATAGATAAATCGATCAGTCAATCAACCAACCAATCAATCAATTAATCATTCGAGATCAATCACCCAATCAATCGATCGATCAATTAGTCAAAGAATATAGATCAATTAGTCATACGATAGATCAATCGATCAATTGATCAATTTTCCCTAACCGCGTGTCAGGTCGGATCCCGGTCCTGATTCACTCGGCGTGGCTCCGATACCAACTGTAACATGCTCGATCGAGGGATGTATATGGAGCCAAGGATCTGCAAAGTGATGAAAAGGACTGGAATTGACAATGCAGCGTCAGCAAAGCAGCAACAAGCAATGTACACCCAGATACGTACGAAAATAGCACAATGTATCACAGCGGAAGACTCAAAGATATGACCTGACCTGTCAGAAACTGACACGACTCAACCATCACACGTCACACATGTGAGAGGGGAGGAGGGATCATACATATGGAAGAAAGGTCCTTCCTTGCACGCACATATGGGGAGATGCCATAAACGAAGTGAGGGAGGAGGGGCGAGATGAAGATGGAGATGAGGGAGAAGACCAAGATTGCGATAGCGAAAAATAGTCTCCGTGCCAAATCTCCAATGGATGTCTCCCACAAATACGTCGAACCAGATCCTGGACCTCATGGCCTGATGTGACCTCTGCCTGTAACCTCTCTTTCTCTCTCTCTCTCTCTGAAGGAGAAGAAGAATGAAGGTGAAAGGAAGGAGGGCAAGAACAGGAAGGAGAAGAAGAAGATGTCGTCCTCCTCTCTGTCTAACCTTCGGGTCGCCAGGTACTGATGCTGGCGTGTCACTTTGCAGGTCACTGGCCCGGGGCTTAGCTATGGCGCTCAGGTACGTACGTCGTCGCTGCAGGTACGTACGTCGTCGCTGCAGGTACGTACGTCGTCGCAGCAGGTATGGCCTCCACCACTTCTCACTACCTACGCCTCTACCTCTCGGCATGTCACTGTGCAGGTTGCTGGCGCGGGGCTCAGCTACTATGAAACACCCACAGGTCGCTGGCGGGGGGCTCAGCTATGAAACACCTGCGGACGCGTCCGTGGGGTTGAGCTTGGAGGGAGGCCATAGGCCTCGGCCACACAGTGGACATGAATTTACGAGATTTTTCTTGAAAAAAATAATAGGTAAAAAAAAAAAAAAGAGGTTATAGGGATTTTAAAGCCCTACAACCCCTTTTTTTTTTTTTTGGAAACAGATCATTTTTAATAATTATAAAAAATTAAAAACAGAAAAGGTGGAGAA
>BFEA01001001.1:252891-280526 GCA_003427395.1 Chara braunii
AAATGTACAATACTATTTTTGTGTGTGTGTGTGTGTGCGCGCGTGTGGGGGGTGGGGGGGCGACCCCGCCCCCACCAATCAATCAATCAATCAACGAAAAAAAACAAAAAAACGTGCTGTTTTTTTTTTTCTTCTTCAAATTCCTTCGATCACAGCCATCCCCCCCCAAAAAAATAAAATAAAATGTTTTTTTGTTTTTTTTGTTTTTGTTTCTGTGAGGGGGTGGGGCTGGGGTTGGGCCACCCCATGGCACTTTCCGAACCCCCAACCCCCCTCCCTACTGGCCACCATGCGACCGCAAAGTCTCGCGGCCGACCTGGCCGCGGCCGCGGACTTCGCCATGCTTGACCGCCTCCGAGGGGTATTCGTAGCTCAGCTATGGCGCCCAGGTACGTACGTTGTCGCTGCAGGTATGGCCTCCGCCCCTTCTCACTACCTACACCTCTACCTCTTGGCATGTCACTGAGCAGGTCGCTGGCGCGGGCCTCAGCTATGGCGCCCAGGTACGTACGTCGTCGCTGCAGGTATGGCCTTTGCCCCTTCTCACTACCTACGCCTCTACCTCTAGCACTCAGCTATGGCATCCAGGTACGTACGTCGTCGCTGCAGGTATGGCCTCCACCCCTTTTCACTACCTACACCTCTACCTCTAGCGCTGCACTGTATCACGCAACTCCAGCAGCGTGTTGCCCAAGAAGTGAGCCACTCGCACTGTGTATCTGCCCTGGCCTGGCCCAACTATGTATAGCGCTGGGCCCCGCCGGTATTTCTCTGGTCCTGGCCTGAAACGGCCTGCCTGGGTCCCTACCGGACGTCCAGGCCATCCCTGCTGATGCTGCAGGGAGTGTCCGCTACCGGACGAAAACGAACCTGGCCCGTACTGCAAACGAAGAAGGCCCAAAACATGGCCTTTGTCCGAACAGACCGTAAGGTCTTCGCCACACCAATGTCAAAAACGACATTTTCGACATTTTCTCCTCGCCACACAGCATGTCGAAATCCGATATGCGAAAAAAATTCAGGAGCTGTCAGGGAAAGGGTTTTGACACCTCTCGAGCGGGGTTCGTTTCCCAGCCTGCAACTTGGACATTTTCAACAGTCCTCCGATGGGATGTCGAGTTCTTGCCCGAATGTCGAAAAGGAGAATGGACCAACGCTTGTGCTATCTTCACCCCAGTTTGTCTCTTTCGTGCATAGGACTTGTGAGTTCTTCACTTCGACATGCTGTGTGGCGAAGAGGGTTTTTCTGTCGAAAGAGGCAGTGTCGAGAATTCCCTGACACATGTCGAATGTCGTGATGTTTCGACATTGGTGTGGCGAGGCCCTAAGTCTGTTCGAACGAACTGCAAGTTCGAAAGGACGTTTGAAACAACGAAAGTAGAACAGCAAATAAATAAATAAATACATAAATAAATAAATAAATGCTGCCTCAGGATTGAAACCTGCGGCCCCAAAGGCTGGCCGTGGGCCTCCAGGGCACAGGGCATTTGGCCTGGGGGCCCCCAGCAACCGTCGGGCCCCCGAAACGGGCGCGTGTGCAGGCTCAGCATGTAACACCTGGGCTCAACTGCACGACGCAATTGCTACTTCTGGAAGGAGCCAAGGAAGGTTCACGTTGCTCTGTAACAAACTGGTGTGCTGCAAGTGTCTGGTACCCCACATACGGAAAATGGCGAAAGTAGGCCTCACACTAATATGCAGGCCCTCCTTCACTTAGGGTGCGCATGGGGCATGCTGGGGGCTTGAGCCCAGTCTGTGTGCTCGAAAAGGGCCTTGCGAGAGTTCAATCCTCACAAAAAAAAACTCGGGCCTGCAAGGAAATCAAGTGCCAACTCAAAATGAGCAATTTCGGTCCAAAAGTATCCGTTGGGTCTCTATTTTTTTTTTTTTTTTTTTTCCCCCCTTTTGACACCACGACACCTGTAAATATGATTGAGGAGGGCCTACCAGTTCGTTTCCGCCGGCGTTAACGCAGTGCTCGGACGAAGCGGAGCTCGAAGGCAACGCACAGCGCGTGTGATCGCGACACCTGCCAACAAGATAGACGCGCGATGGATACGGAGGTCGATACAGTCCGCCACGTCGGAGTGTCGAGCTACAAGGTAGCTATGTAGACCCCATGGCACACGGCTGCGACGACCCTGAAAGTCATCGCTAACAAGTGATGCACATGAAATCAGCTTATCCCAATAGAGATGGATCTCGTTCGTTAAAGTCTTCCAGTCTCATAGGATTTAGTAATTGGACCTAACTACATGATCAAAGCTCCTACCTCATAACTTTAGACTCAGAGAACAGTAAATCATGTTTGCTCTTGTAAATCTTGTTTTGCTCTATTAGATCCTGATTTGCTTTCGTAGATCTTGTTTTGCTCTTGTAGATCTGGATTTGCTCTCGTTGCTCTCGTAGATATTGATTTGCTTTCGTAGACTTTGATTTACTTTCGTAGGTCTTGTTTTGCATGTAGATCTTGATTTACCCTCGTCAGATAACGGGGGACAACAATAGAAGTGTGACACAAAAATTGTAGTATTCCACAGCTAGTCAGTCGTCCTACTCCAGCAACACAGCATCGTCAATAATACGGGTTGCTCCTTGTCTCTCCTCTCATAGGAGACATGTCCCCTATTCTGGCTTAACTCACTCAATGTCCAGTCACGCGAATATCGAATCTTTGAAGCAATAGGCTCATATCTCCGTTACTCCGCTCTCCCTAGCACGTGGGCGACCTTTTCACTAGGCAGCAGGACACGAATTCCACAGGTCTGTACCCGTTCCCATAGTCTTGTTGGAGTACAACACCCATCCGGTATTGACTGGCGTCAGTGGTTACGATAAAAGGCAACGATGGGTCTGCAACTTTCAACACCGGGTAGTTAATTAAACATTTCTTTAGTCGCTTGAAGGGCGCTGTACAATCTTGATCCCATTTTCAGATTGTTTCTTTTGCGCAATGGGGCAGCGATTACTGAAAGTTTCGAACGAACTTGCGGTAATAGTTGGCTAGACCAAGAAACGAGCGCAATTCTGTCAACGTGCGCGGGTTAGAGGCTGCAATCTTAGCGTCTTCCGGCTTAATCCCATCGTCATCTACCATATATCCCAAGTAAAGAACCTGACGCTTTGCCCACTCACACTTCATCGGGTTAATCTTGAATTTCGCCTCTCGTAGTTTATTATGCACAACTCGACGGTGTTCCTCATGCAGTATATCATCTAAATAAACAACAACAAACTTATCAAGCCAATCACGGAAGAGTTCATTCATACATTGCTGGAAAGTTGCAGGGGCATTTGTCAATCCAAACGACATCACCACAAAATAGTGGCCATATCTAGTACGGAAAACGGTTTTATGTTGGTCCTCAGGCAATACCTCAATCTGACGGTAGCTCGATTTTAAATCAATCTTGGTGAAGTATTTGCAACCTTGAACTCTATCCAGGAGATCATCTATCCGTGGTAGTGGCTCAATATTCTTAACTATTATTGCATTGAGTCCCCTATAGTCTATGCACATACGCAGTTCACCGCCCTTCTTTGGCACAAACAAGACTGGTGCAACGAATGGCGAGGAACTTGGTTTAATCCACCCCTTCTCAAGCAACTCATCTAGTTGCTTCCGCAGTTTATCCAACTCTTTTGGAGACATCCTATAGATAGGGCTTTTGGGAATCCGGCTACCGGGTTCTAACTCTATCCGGTGCTTGGTTTCTCTCCCAACCACTCCACTTGGAGTCTCTCCAACATCATCGAACTCAACAAGTAACTTTTGCATATTGTGGGGAATAGGTTCTTCCTTTTTCGTACTTTCACTCACCGGGCACACATATGCAATAAACACTTGGTCGGCGAGGTCATTCTTAACCACATGCCGGGTGAACGTGGGGGCACTAATGCAGCGAAGGGATAGGCTATTCTCTACGCCAGATGCATGATAAAGTCAAATTTTCTTCTTTCCACCTGTAGGACAAGGCAAGCAACACTCATGCTCACCTAGTTTCACATCTGCATCGGCGGCCTCATCCCAATCTGTCCCTAGAATCATGTCAAAAGGGAGATTGTCCTCCACTAAGAGTGTCAGGGAGTACAAAATACATTCCGTCTTACCCCCTGCCTCCAACCGGAAGTATGCCCTAACCCCTTCAACATAACTATCTACTATCATTGCTCTATTACCGGCTAGTTTGCATGACAGGCTGGTCTAACTTTTAGACTTTCAGCCCGAGGCGCATCTTCTGCAGCCCTTTCTTGCTAAAATAACTGGGTGTTGACCCACTATTTATTAACGCGCCCACTCTTACTTTGCTCACTTTTACGTCTGCAATTAGTAACTGCCCTTTCGTTTTCTTCATTTCAGCCCAAGCGCGACGACGAGTGATCAGTTCATCACCTATGCTTGTGAGGGAACCACCTAGAGAAGTCCTAGCAAAAGCAACGTCAGGGTAGCTGACGAGGTGGGGGCCAACTATCGTCTCAGTCTCTACCATTGGGAACTCTGGATGGGAGGTTGACAATCTGCTTGCATCCAAAGTCCCTGTAGAGGCAACTGCAACCTCTACTGGCCGTTCCCTTTTGGGTACCTATCCTTTGGACAAAAGGGAACTATGTGGTCGGGGTCACCACTTTTAAAACATTGACCGGCCTTGCGACGCTCTTCCCATACTTTCTCGTCTATACCCATTTCTAACCGAGGTTTGCCTTCAATTATCCCTGGGTGTTCCGGGTATGGCCGTTTACCTCTACCGCTTCCCTGTGGAGTAGGAACCTCTCCCACCTTGCGAGGGACCATTGCCCCTACCTTCACATAGTAGCTACCTTCGCCACTACCCCTCTGGGTAGCGGGTCCTCTTCCTCCACCAGGACTGCGTCCTCCTCTTCCTCTACCACGACCTCTTCCTCCTTGTTGCCCTTCCCCGCGGGCTGCAACAGCCGCATAGTCCCCTCCTTGAGCTAAGTGACCATTCCTGTCTTCTTCTAATCCATAGTCTATCTGGTCGTAGGTAAGTGATTCTAACCCTCCTTCGAAGGTGACCAAAATATTATCCTTCCTTGCTATGTTCCCTGAGATAGTCCGGTCTTTCCATTTCATGCCAGCCGGCAGGTCTTTCCAGTAATGGCAATAATGTGCCTCTTGCAGGAAACCAGTGTGATCTACAACGATCTTACTAAACTTCTTGTAAGTCAGTCCTTCTTCTTTAGTATTGGGATATAGTTGTGTTTTTAGAGGGTCTGGGAGTGCTCTAGCGAAGTTGTTTAGGATCTGTGCCGATGTTAATCTGTGATTCGGGCATTGCAACAATTCATTCATTGTGGCCTTGAAAGTTGATGCACTCTTCCATTTACGGTCACTAATGTTAAGGATCAAATACTCAGTCCTACGGGCCAGGTTCTTATCTTCGAACCTTTCTCTAAGGGCTTTGAAGAAGTCTTCAATCCGCATCTGTTGAGAATACTCAACCATGGTTGTGCACCCAGCCTCTTTTCATCAAAGAGAGTGAAACTCATTGCATCCCCTGCCATGCACGAACTTGCCATTAGCACCTGGTCCTAGTATATAATCTTTTGTGCATACAGACATGTACCCATAGCCGTCTCCCAGTGGAAGATACTCTTTTCCTTCTTTCCGTTGTAAGTCCATGGCAACTTCACTTTCATATTCTGCCTGGCTTTCTCCGCTACATTGTCCTCTTCCTTCTTAGGAACTTTCCCCTTCCTATTTCCATCATCATCACCGTCTCCTCCATCTCCTCCCCCACCTCCAAGTTTTAGTTTCCTTGACACAGCAGGATCAATTATCTTCTTGGTGAGGGCTTCATCTAACTGCTTTAAATATCCAAAGATTCAATCATCTATTTGGTGAGAGGCTGGGTGCAGGAAGTTGTTCCAAGTTCCCTCAAATTCTCCCTGATGGAATTCTACTAACGGATCGATGGAGGGCAGCGAGTTCTTCGTTAGTATGGAGGAGGGTGTTAGTCAAGAGAGCTAACCGTTCGTCTGTGGCAACTTGCTTTCCCTTCTGTTCCTTCAACAGTGCTTGCAACCTCTCCCTCTCCTCCTTCGTCTTTTTTTTATCATTATATTCTTGCCTTTTTGCAGCCACCAACTTGTTGTTGAGTTCGGCTCTCTTCTCTTCTATCAACAAGTCCCTCTCTTCCTGATCTGCCGCTGATGCCATCTTAATCACAAAGGCATTTTTCTCTTCCTTAGTTTTTTTCGGCATCTCCGTTTGATACCCGAATTGTCCCACACAAGCGGTTAACCAGGGGTGTTATTTTCGGCGAATTTTGCACAGAAACTGTTACATTGTGCTGATTTTTTGCTTTTTTTCTTGTTTTTCTTTCTGTGTGATATATATGTGTTTTAGGGTACGTCAGGTGCCCAGTTTTGACACGTTTAGATCAAAAATGAAAAAATTGGCATTTCGTTGAATTCGTTGGACACGTCATTTTAACTCCGACAGTGTTTTTTTGTTCGGGTTTTATAGTGTTTTTTTGTTATTTTTTTTGTTTTCTTTGGCCTGTTTCTTTATTTGATGTTTGCACTATGGGCCCATGTCGTTTGTTTTTTAAAATTTCGATGAATTTCGCACCGAAATTGCCGGCGAAAACGGCGAATATTTGGCCTCCCGTTAACCATCTCTCGAAGAAGGGGGCCCAGGGCCAAAAGTGAAAACATGGGATGGCCATCTATGGTAACTAGAAGCATAGGTAAACGACCTCCACCTCCTCACCACTTAGACCTAACCGCAATTACTAACTTGCTAACTCACGAGTGGGTCTGACTATTGCTGATTGCTGAATACCTCCCCAGAGCTATATATGTTTTTTTTTTTTTTCAATGAGCGGACTGGTTCTAGACTCAGGCAGATCGAGTAAGTGACGATTTAGACCAGCCCAGCAGCAACGACACCAGGGTTGGGAAGGTACCAAACACCAAGACAAGTCAGCAAGCAATACAGGTTTAATGGGGGGATGCACTTCACTCCAATGAACGACCGTTGATGAAGCTCCACGACCGCTCCAACGCTCCAACGCAGCAGCAGCAGGTACGTAACAAACCACTTCTTCTTCAACCTACTTCTTTTCCCCCTTCGTCAGTCTTCTCCCCACTCAACCCTCTTTCGCATCTCCCTTCTCGCCGGCTTTAATCGTTGCCAGCGATGACCAGTGGGTGCAACGAGCAACTGCTCCGATACCTGTTTGCAACGAGCCTCTTAGTTCAACATCATTGAGTGCACACAATCACACCACATGCATGTATGAGATCACACGAGATTCACACTAGAGACTAGAGAGATGAAAACCATGTAGCGCAACTTAGAATTCCAACAAGTAATTACAAGAGCAATAAGAGTTAAAGTCACCAGCACTCATCAGCGCATACGAAAGATAACCAGTAACCAGCATAAGGTCTCAGGTAAGTATCTCTTCCGCACTGCTCCTCTCTTATGAATCTCTTCTCCTCGCTGGTCTTCTCCCTAGCTATGTCCTCGTGGTGTCTTCTCCCCCTACATGCGTGCACACTCACTAACTCTACTCAAGGATCTACTCTGAATACACCCACTGATATGTCTAGTAACCCTCTAAAGTCTACTGTTAACATTCTGCACTGGCGCAACTGTGGCTGCCTTCCCCCTGCGTACAATCTCTTCCTCTCTTTCCCTCTCTCTTAGTGCAACACTCTGGCTTCAGCACTCTGCTCCTCACAATAGCGCACAAGTGCACCAGCACTTCCACACTTCATGCGAATGAACAATCTGCCCGACTGGGAGGCTGGCCAGTCCTTTTGTAGTCTTGGATTGCACTTCAACTCGTGCCAGCCTCTGCTAGTTGGGACCTGACTGGTTCCGGTACCACATCCCCATAGCTTGTCTGCTTCTGAATGTCAAAGCATGGAACCTTCCCGAATTTCCCTTGGTCTGCTGCTGCTTGGGCCTTTGAGTCGTGACTTTTCGATTTTGGCAGATGGGTTTTGACTGTGGACTGTGACTCCTGCCTCTGGGACACGACTCTTGCCTGTGGAACTGCCCTTTTACTCGTGGGATGTGACTCTTCAATATAGCTTCATTATGAGACGTGACTCTTGCCCCTAAGATGTGACCGTTTGCTGGGTGCCTGTTGGACTGGACTGCTGAGGTACTCGACTGTGACTTTTCTGAATTTGACGAACTTTGCCTCTCTTGACCAGGGCCTTTGACCGTGAGACCCAAATTTGGGGCCTGAATTGTGGAAGGCCTTTCACTGTGTGGCGAAGAGGGTTTTTTCTGTTGAAAAAGGCAATGTCGAGAATTTCCTGACATATGTCGAACGCCGTGATGTTTCGACATTGGTGTGGCGAGGCCCTAAGTCTGTTCGAACGAACTGCAAGTTCGAAAGGACGCCTGAAACAGACAAAAATAGAATAGCAAATGAATAAATAAATACATACATAAATAAATAATTGCTGCCTCAGATTGAAACCTGCGGCCCCAAAGGCTGGTCGTGGGCCTCCAGGGCACAGGGCGTCGGGCCCCCGAAACGGGCGCGTGTGCAGGCTCAACATGTAACGCCTGGGCCCAACTGCATGACGCAGCTGCTACTTCTGGAAAGAGCCAGGGAAGGCTCACGTTGCTCTGTAACAAACTGACGTGCTGCAACTGTCTGCTACCCCACATACGGAAAATGGCGAAAGTAGGCCTCACACTAATATGCAGGCACGCCTTCGCTTCGGGCGCGCATGAGGCATGTTGGGGGCTTGAGCCCAAAAAGTCTGTGTGATCGAAAAGGGCCTTGCAAGGGCTCAATCCTTGCAAAAAAAAACTTGGGCCCACAAGGAAACCAAGCGCCAACTCGAAATGAGCAATTTCGGTCCAAAAGTATCCGTTGGGGCTTTTTTTTTTTTTTTGTTCCCCCTATGACACCACGACACTTGTAAATATGATTGAGGAGGGCCTACCGGTTCGCTTCCGCCGGCGCTAATGCAGCGCTCGGACCAAGCGGAGCTCGACGACAACGTGCGGCAAGTGTGATCGCGACACCTACCAACAAGATAGACACGTGATGGATACAAAGGTTGATATACTCCGCCACGTCGGAGTGTCGAGCTACAAGGTAGCTATGTAGACCCCATAGAACACGACTGGGACGACCCTGAAAGTCGTCTCTAACAAGTGATGCACATGATCAAAGCTCCTACCTCGTAGCTTTAGACTCAGAGATCAGTGAATCGTGTTTGCTCTCGTAGATCTTGTTTTGCTCTATTAGATCCTGATTTGCTTTCGTAGATCTTGTTTTGCTCTTGTAGATCTGGATTTGCTCTCGTAGATCTGGATTTGCTCTCGTAGATATTGATTTGCTTTTGTAGACTTTGATTTACTCGCGTAGGTCATGTCTTGCACGTAGATCTTGATTTACCCTTGTCAGATGACGGGAGACAACAGTAGAAGTTTGACACGAAAATAGTAGTATTTCGATTGCTAGCCAGTCGTCCTACTCCAGCAACACAACATCATCGATAATACGTGTTGCTCCCCGTCTCTCCTCTCGGAGGAGACATGGCCCCTATTCTGGCTTCACTCACTCAATGTCCAGTCACACGAATATCGAATCTTTGAAGCAATAGTCTCATATCTCGGTTACTCCGCTCTCCCTGATTGATACGTTCATCCCCGTTTTTTTTGGGAATCTTTTTTGTAACGGGAGTATAACTTCAATGTGTGTCACCTCGATCGAGAGATCTCACACGATCTACCAATCACAAGGGAACACTGGTGCCTACCATCGGAGACGCCAGTACTTCGAGACAAGCTAGATCTGAAAAATGGAAGGAGAAGATATCATGTAGATTCATGTCAGAGGAGAATGGAAGTTCATCAGGAGGATGAGCTGATCAAGGATAGAGAAGCATGATCTCCACCCCCGAATCTGGATGGTATGACTGAGGAGGAAGAACGGGTAAGAGAAATGATATGCCTCTGTTATGAGGATGGGATCCTCCCATCCAACATAGATCCGGGAGAAATGTCAATAGACGGGAGAGAAGTCCAATTCAAGGTTAACTCGGGTATAGATCAAACCAAGGTGACGTGGATGAAATAACACACAGTTGCTTTCATTTTCAGAGATGGTGCCAGATTCCTGCCATGCAGGATCAAAGATGATATTGTCCGAGCATATGAAGATAGAAAGACAAGCGATGGAACGCTTGACTTAGCAGTGTTTCGGAGGGGAAGAGTGAAGATTGAAAGTCCGAACGTGATGCCGTATGTGGCGAAAAGCATGGAGGTGGTCGAATGGCTGATCAACAAGGGTAGTGACAGCGTAACACTAGCCAACACATCATACACGATGGAGTTTAAACCTGGTTTACTAAAGCTCAACTGAGGGCGCAACGGAGAGCAGAAAACGAAGGTACTTTCTGGGTGATTGCGGTTTGAGTTCCGCTGCATGCTATGATTTACCTAGAAAGTCATGTGAGAAGAGCTATCGGACCAGTTCTTCTTACTCATCCAACTGAACTGGATCGGATGAAACCCTCCCTGATCAACATCAAAATCGATCTAGACCCGGCGAGTAGGGAGAATATGAAGGACAAGATTTGGATCGATACGTTTGAGGGAGATTCACTCGAAGTCAAGCTAGCATCTTCTGACACACCTATGTGTCGACGTTGCAGAGCATTCTTTCACCAAGAAACGAAATGTCGAAGAGGTAATCAGCAACGAGGTCAGGATTCAGGCGTTGTTGCTTAGGGATCAAGAGCGTATGCAGGGGAGCAAGTCCAGTCATCAGCACCACGGTACTTCGGTCCGATGGGACCTCACTCACAATCTCCAACCTTACAAGCTCAAGACGACAGGCAGCAGGTCCAACAAGGTAGTATTCCAACATATAACAACGTCAAATTCAACCCGTTAGTTTGCCCAAGGATTGGCCAAGGACAGGAAAGTTCCCCCCCTCCAATTGTTGACCCCAACGGAGCTAATTGGGATCAGGCTCACAATTATTATTGGAACAACCATCCTGCATATATGCAGCAGATCATGGCATCCGGTTCGGCTTTTCATCAGTCCGGTCGTCCATTTCTACACCAAGAACCATCAACAGATTCTATTCCAATCGGCGGCCCTGCAGGCTATCAGTTCAATCGTCCTCCTCCACAAGACATCGAAGCCGCTCGTCAACCAGCCATCGATCATCCCTCAATCCAAGTTCGTCCAGCTATCTCTCAAGCATCACCTGCAGCTCATCAACAATCTCCAGTTCATCCCTCCCCATCAGGAGAAGCGATAAACAGAACCAGGAATACAAGTCAGGGTAAACAAAGACGTTTGAGCTTTGATGAAGGTAACGAAGGGACTATTTCTCAACGCCAAGGTGAGCGCTCACAGTCCTCCTCTGACTCATCACACGGAATGCCATCCACGACCCGTACACCTGGTAGTAAAACAACCAGACACAGAGTTCCTATAGCACTCGAAAGGGGTCAATCAAGTGACTTGGAAGTTCGTCTCCTCCCCCTGTTCCTGACTCTTAACCCGCAATGCAATATGGTTCGTTGCTTTCTGTAGTAATGACGGTTCCACAACGATGATCAATGTTATCTCACCGGATGCCCCGATGCCCAACTCTATTGTTAATTTGCTACGCCCGACTGTCGCAAACAAATTTAACTTCAGATGCATCCCAAATGAGATCATGCCAAGATTGATTATCGATAACCCATTTAACCAGGGAAAAACAAATTAAATCTTTTGTCCCGATGTATGATGACCGCTTTGAAGATGGTCAGGTCGATGCGCCTCCTGCATTCATCCAATCCAATCTGCTGACCCCCTGGCCAAAGCAGCCTTCCTCACAGCACGACGATTTGACATCTAATCATGGGTAAACTGACCCTCGCCACTTGGAACCTGCGTGGTCTTGGGGACTCATCAGGTAAATATAAGAAGGACATATTGAAAACGTGGATTCATGACAATAATATCCATATTACTTTTCTTCAAGAAATCAAACTCAACGAAGATAAAATCAATGCATCAGTTACCCGATGGGACGACCCTCAATTGTGGTCCCCCTCTCGGGGTTCTAGAGGAGGTGTCACAATACTTATCCATCGAGCAGTGGGAGCCGAAATTATTGATTACTACGTAGATCTGTGGGGGAGATGGGCATGGGTCAAAATTTTCTTCGAAGAGAAAGAATGGTTAATTGTGAGTAGTTATGCACCGACCCATTACCGTGAGAAAACCTCCTTTTTTGATGAACTATTGTATGTCATCCCAGAATGCAAGCAAACAATAATTGCTGGAGACTGGAATGTGTCACTAGATTTCTCACAAAGTTGACAAGATATATCTCTGTCACGAGACAAGGTCGCCCTTAACTCACTAATGTCAGAGCTAAACGTAATTGATCCATACCGACTGACACATCCACACAGAGAAGGGTTTACATGGTTCTCAAGCAGTAGGAAAGAAGTTGGAACCAGAAAACATCGTCTTGATTTTTCCTGATGATATCATCTTCAATGTGGAAATCTGTAATAGCAAACACAGATCTAAGTCACCCGATGCTTGATCACAAAACTCAGGAATCAGTTAGAGGTCCCGGTTTGTTCCGTTTCAACACAACAAACAGACTTAGAAGACCCGGGTCTTGTCCATTGGATGAAGGGATTCTGGTCGTTTCAACACAACAAACTTAGAAGACCCGGGTCTTGTCCATTGGATGAAGGAATTCTGGTTATCATGGGAAGGTGCCTAAGATAAATTTAGGACCAAAGAAGAGTGGTGGGATAAAGGAGTTCAAATATTCTCCAATTTGCTTAGCATTTTTTCGAGAATCCTCTCATTTGAGAGAAATAACAAAGAAAAATCTCTCAAAAGTTGCATCGGATGCGCTGAATCTCGAATGTCGGAACACCCGGTATCTAACAAAGTTTGGGGGAAGGAAAGAAATAAGCTACTAACGGAATGGGATGAAATTGAGGCCCGTAACTCAGAGGTCTGGTCTGAACGTCTGCGGGTGAAAGGGATCGCAATATACGATAGAATGACCAAGGAATCTTTCCAAAAAATGATTCCCAAGAGAGTGTTCACGCCCATGAACGAATTAATTCATCCTTTTGATAGAGACACTCCTAAAGCAAAGGAGATGACAAAACTGTGTGAGTATGCTGCTCTATACTACCGAGACATTTTTACCTCTCATTTTCAGGGAGTAGGTGTCACAGACAAGCTACAGATGGAAAACAATCATTGGAACAACACCGAAGTAAGACTATCCTCGGTAGGCAGACTTGATCTGGATCGGCCTATTATAATCGAAGAAGCGGAAGAAGCCCTCGAGGCTTTGTCGAAAGGTAAAGCCCCAGGAGACAATGGCTTACCTTCTGAATTGTATGGTTCTATATGGAAAGAAGTGGGCAGCCACCTAGTTGAGATCTACAACAACATTGTAACTGGTGGTAATCTCTCCAACAGCATGTGCAGAGGTGTCATTTTTGTCCTATTAAAAAAAGGAGACTGATGCGAGATCAGAAATTGGAGACAAATTTCTATCCTCAATGTATCTTATAAACTGCTAGCAAAAATCTTAGCTAGGAGAGTAAGTAGATACTTGCCCGAGTTAGTAAAAGAAGATCAAGCAGCGTTCGTCCGTGACCGTTCGATATTTGATAATATTGTGACAACTATCTTATCTTTGGAAGTCACCCAAAATGATGACTCAAACATTGCTGTACTTTTATTGGATCTGGAGAAGGCATATGACCGGGTAAACTGGTCACACGTTCTCACAACGCTCAACGTAATGGGTTTTGGTCTGAATATCTCTAAATGGGTAGTGGCATTATACACCTCATCTAAGGCGTTAGTGATGATGAACGGAAGAAGACCCAATGAATTTGCCTTGACATGATCCTTGTGTCAAGGCTGCCCATTGGCATCGCCAGTGTTCGCCATTCAGATGGAAGTGTTGTTGAACAACATCATATCTAACCCATTAATCAAAGGAATCGCCGTAGGACGAACTCAGTGTAAGGTAGAAGCACTAGCGGACGACTTGTTTGCAGCCTTCGAAAACTCGGCAACATCGCTTACAACACTTAAATCACAGTTTGTCACGTACTCTTCTGTATTCGAAGCCTCCGTTAACTGGCACAAATCGAGCTTCTTCCTTCCTACTGATTTTCAACTAGAAACAGAATGGGGTATGAAACGGATCATAGATAATCGGAAAGATTTCTAGGAGTTCAAATATCCCTCCTGGACTTCGCAGAAGACCAAGACGATCTCCTTCTTCAGAAATCTTTACACCGCCTGTCCACATGGGGTGAAGCAGTTCATCTCTCCCTGTTCGGTGGAGCGTTAGTCTTGAATGGGGCCCTGTTTGCACTTTTATGGTTTGTAGCCACGGTTAGAGCCGTTGGAAAGCAAGTCTATGCTGCTATCCGCAGACGTGGAGCCAAGTTCCTATGGAAGCCATATGCAGGAGAAGAAGAGGCATTTCTTTCAAAAGTGGCATGGGAAATGCTATGTACCACTCGTGAAAACAGGGGCCTGAGTATTCTTGATCCTTGTCGCCAAAATGACGCAACGTTAGTAAAGTGGATTATCAAAGTCGTCAGCACTCCCTCCCGATCACACTGGATCTACTTAGCAGAGTACCTCCTAGCAGAAGAATGGAACCTTTCCAGATCCGAAGACATTTGGACTTGTCTGATGCTGTTTTCGTACCGAAGGAGACAAGTCAAGTCTCCTTTCTGGCGAGCTATTGTACAAGCGCGGAGAAAACTGAGACCGGATGTTTGGGTAGAGCCACACACGAAGGCAAAAGTACTATCTCAACCGATTTTTGAATACCCCCACATCAGATCTCAGGATGGGGAATGGATTAAAGCTGATTCTTCACCTCACAGTTTCGGACGAATATGGATTGAGAGAGGGTTACTGCGGATTGCTGATATGTGGGATGATTTGATGGGTGACTGGGTCACAGTTACTCAGACAAAAATTGGGCCAGTTGCGGGAAATTGAAGAGAAAAGGAATATGATCCTGGATGCCATCCCTGCTGCTTGGGTCAGCATCCTATCTCCTTTAGCGGTAGACCCACCAGGAACATGGTTTGTGAGTCTAAATACTGATGATCCTCCCATTTGGAAATTGATGACCATACAATCTGATAGAAAGCGCACATTTCAAGGTTGGCAAGTAAGAGACAGTAGCTCCACACTTATACAGGTAGAAGGTGCTGCTCCCCTGATAGGTACATCCTTTAAACAGATAAGAGTGACAAAATCTACAGACTCGAAAGGCAACATCTCGTGCTGTCTGTTTGCCCAAGGGAAACCTGTCACAACTCTGAAACTAGACCCGCATGCATGGGAATGGAGAGCAGAAGGAAAAAATGGGGAAAATCTTCGGTTGTGGGAATTGAAACAGTTTCACCCAGGTAACCCGACATTTGCAGACACAGAGATTCGATCCCTAGACCTGTGCCCAAACCCTGTACATTGACCCTGTGTGCTGAGTGAGACTCGATCCCCAGGTCTGTAGATTAGGAGTTAGATCTGTAATGACCTGCCATAACACAGACTGAGAACACTGCTGATTTCTGAAGTTCTGTCGATGGAATGGATGCCTTGCTGAGATTCCCACATTCTGCTGTGTTTTCTAAGTCTGTATGTGTGCGTGCCTGTTGACTTGCGTGTGTGTGTGACCCGCAAGGGTACTTGCTTGTTTGGTAGGCCCGTAGGGCCGGTACTTACCTGTGGCCGTGGCATTGAGGGTTGCAGCAGGGAAAACACTCAAGTAGCGGAGCCAGGGGCCCGCGGTGCTTAGAGCAGCGGGAAAACACTCAAGTAGCAGGTAGGCCGGTACCGCACCCAGTAGCAGTAGATGTGTATTAGAGGCCGATCAGAAGAAGACAAAGTTGGGATTTTTAGAGGCCCAGTAGTGGTAGGCTAGATCTAGGCCGTACCAGTCCATCCAGTCTGAGTCTAGAGCCTGTACGGGCAATATCAGAGTCTGCAATGATGTTTCCCTCCGAAAGGGAGGAGGTACCGGTTGCTTGGGAGGCGGAGCGGCCTGGAAGTCACCGCCCAGGAGGCAAGCAGGCCGCTATATCAAGAGGCCGAGGCAAGAGCTTGGCCTCATTCTTCAGTGTGCGAGTTGGGCGTCACGCTGTTGGAGCGCTGGTTGGAAGAGTGCTGGCTGCTACAGCGCTGCTTGGAAGAAGAAGCCGGGAGCTTCCACCTTGGCTATGGTGGAGCTCGACCTGTAGGAGGAGGAGGGAGAAGGGGACCAAGGGGGAGAGTGGCGAGGTACCTACTTGGCTATGGTGGACATCATCTTCATCACCTTGTTAGGCGCTGCATCTGGAAGGCCCCCCGTTGGGGTAGTGCCACACCAAGGAAGCACGGGGTAGAGTCAGGCATGGCGGTTCAGTGAGCAGCGGCATAGCTGCTTGAAGCGGCAGCGACATAGGTGCTTTGGGTTGTCCTTTGGACAGGAGGCTGAAGCTAGTAGTCCGCCATAGCCTCGGCCTGCAATGACGAGGAAGGAGAAGGGTGGCCATGGCTATGGTGGACCTCATGTTGTGCCTGCAGTCGAAGACATTGATTCTGGTTCAGCCATTCAACATTATTATTGTTATTTCTTGTTTGAATAAGAGGGGAGGAGATAAGGAGGAGGAGATTGGTTGGCGAGGAAGAAGAGCCTTGTCATTTGTCTATGCTGGAGTACATCATCTTCTTCTTCTTTCTTACTTCTTCTTCTTCTTCTTCTTTCCCTCTCTCTCCTCTCAAGTTCATTCATCTCTTTTTGCAATTGGACGACGTTGTACTTTCTGATGTATGTATACTTCGAAATTGGCCAGGATTGTAAGAGGTCTGCTACCGTTAGGCCTAGGAAGGTCTGTTCTAGAAGTCTCTATTTGAGTCTACTGAGGCCTATAGTCTGTCAGTAAGTCTGTAGACTCTAGAAGGTCGTAGGTCACTGTAGGCCAGTCCAGTCAGCAAGTACGAGGGTTAGGGGCTGCACGTGGGGAAGGTTCTGGACCACGCTGTGGGTTCCACACGTTTTGGCCCAGAAGGCCAAACGTCTGGAAGCTTCCTTGGGCCACACGTTTTGGCCCAGGCCCACACATTTTGAGGCAGGCCCGGGTACCTCCGAAGAGGTATAAATAAAGAGGCAGCGTCCAGCCATTCATTCATTCGCCTGTGTGCTATGCGGAAGAGCTGCCTTGGTATCTCCTGTGTGGACTGCAGGTGCCCGGAGAAGAAGTGGGTTGGCCATAGCGAACCAGTGAGAGCGACACCAGCGGTCATAGCGAACCAGTGAGAGCGACACCAGCGGCCATAGCTAGGAGGAGGAAGACGATGACGGCCATAACCGCCCAGCTGTTGGTGTAGGCAGAGTATAGACAGTGGGTGTGACTGTGCAGCGTGGACATTCATGGTGATCCTCGTGCGTGCGTGCATGTGAGAGTGAGGGAGAGTGAGGCTGGTGGTAGAGACAGTGTTCAGCGGCCATAGCCGCAAGTTGTACAATTGATTCAGACTGAGTTTAATACAAGTTCATTGTTGTTTTTGAGTTGGAAGAGTTTGGTTTTGCCATTGGTTCTCAAGTGTGCATGTTGTGAGTGAGTCTGAAGTCGAGTCTAATTGCGGAATATACCCAGCAGCTGTGTAGCACACGGAACATGTTCGGAGCTTTTCCGAACATCCGAACATGTTCGGGTGTTTGGCCGACCGCCTCCCGAACGTGTTCGGCCGAACATATTAAAAAAAAAAAAGAGAACCTTTTTTTTTTTTTTTGATTTTTAACTCGAGTTTGGTTAGGAATTTGAGCATACCTCCCAGGCAAAAGTTGTTTGTATTATTATTTTGCAAATTTACATACATTTCTTCTCCAATCTGTGAGGATCTGTTCGAATCTGGTCAGTCCCACCACATATGATAGAGAGATTCAAAGGCCCAGAGGCATTGAACACATTTAGTGTCTATTGACATACCATGTTGAACTAGCCATATGGCGGTTGGAGTGGCAGCTAGGGATAACAACTAGAGTATTGCAGCATGTCTCTGGTTCGGAATGTTCTTCAATTGCTTCCAACATCTCCATATCGTTGTTGATAACATATATATATATATTTTTTATTTTTCGGAGAACTTTTTTTTTTTTTTTTTTTTAATGTTCGCGTTCGGAGAGTTTCGGCGCTCGTTCATGTTCGGTCACGGAACCCGAACACGATGCTACACAGCCCAACAAATTGGATATAACATGATTATCCCAATCAAAGACTCACTGTCGATTTCAAGATGCAGATGGACCCCACTGTTCCCAGACTGTGACCCAACTCACCTATCAGCAATGATATCAAGATGCTGGAAGCAATTGAAGAACATTCCGAACCAGAGACATGCTGCAATACTCTGGCTGTTATCCCTAGCTGCCTCTCCAACCGCCATATGGCTAGTTTAACATGGTATGTCAATAGACACTAAACGTGTTCAATGCCTCTGGGCCTTTGAATCTCTCTATCATATGTGGTGGGACTGCCCAGATTCGAACAGATCCTCACAAATTGGAGAAGAAAGGTCCTCAAATCAGACAATGTGGAAACTGGCAAGAGATGGTTTTTGAAGACGTGGTGCCTGAATGGAACATTGGCCTCTATGGATAATCGAGACAAACTAGTTCTAGGAAATTGGTTACTAAGTGCTTAGTTGGAAGAAAGACATGGGTAATCATTTGGTTACTTCTAGATTGTTTAGTTTCATGTTGTTACCTATATACGTCTTTTTTGTTCTGCTTGCTTTCGTGTTGCTGTGATTTACGTGTCAATCTTTTAGGATGTACTATTGTTTTCTCTTGCAAATTTTCAACATCAATAGTTTAGAATGTTGAGTTGTGCAATCAGACTCGTTTTCTTTCACACTCGCATGCATGCAATCAGGCACACAGGAAACTGGCGACATGCATTCAGGCATATAGCAAGCTGGCAACAAGCGCCCACACAAAATTCAGAGATAAGGCAACCCAGATAAGACTTCGCTTCCAATGGCTATGGCGACTTAGCGTCCAAACAACTCTCTGTTCGCATACAGTGAGTGGATCACCCTGGATATCCCACACGCGATACTCTGCACTCACACAACACACACACACACACACACTACACACTAACTCTAGCTATGGCGGCTATGGCCGCAACTACCCTATCGCTATGCTACGCCCTTCTCTCTCGCCCACTTCAGCTCCCGGCTCACTGCAGACCTCGTTGCACAAGTCGCTTGTGGCAGCGCTTCCGCATGGCTCACGCAGGAATGCATGAATGGTTGGGCGGTGCCTCTTGATTTATACTTCTGAAACTCGGTGGTCTGTCCCTTTCCATCGGCCCATGGTGCTCACAGTCCCTCGTGGTACTTGCTGGACCGGACTGGGACTGACTGGACCTTACCGCTCACTGACTGTGGACTCACTGCTAACCTACCGTAGTCGTACTGCAATTGCACTGCAGTTTAGTCCACCACTTGACTCACCACTTGCCCACTTGCCCACTTTCGACCTTCTAGAAGGACTACAACTAGCTTCTGGAACTCGCTAAGACTTCTACTCTATAGATCTACAGATCGAACCCCTGCTTCCTATGAGACCCTACGACAGACTACTAACTGTTACAAATACACAGGTCGTGGGTTCAAGACTGGGGGCCGACATAGATATTGTACATCGGTAGGGTGAGGGCTAGGGATCAAACAATGGGATCTGCATCTGCTACTGCAAAAGGTGAAAACCGTTTCACTCCCGTCGTCCTAAATTCGAGGTCCTCCGAGAATATTTCAGTCCAAGGCAGGACCTCTACCCTTCTTATCACGCTCGTAGGCTTTGACTATGTCGAGAGCTGTTTCTAAAAGTTACGTCCTGGTAAACCAGCGGTCGTCTTCCGGTTCCTGATAAGCAAACCGAACCTTATACTGTTACTGGGGACGACCTCTACCTTCTGTTCTAAACACATCTTCATCTACAATGCCGTCAATGTCATAGCTTCCGTCCATATCCGGAGGGATCATGGATCTTCTTGAAGGGAACTGTTGACTTATGACACACGACAAAAACTTTGAAGCATGGAACACAGGGTAGGTGTGGAGGTGTGCTGGGATCTCTATAGTGTAGGACGGTCCATCTTCTCCGCCCTTGACCTCTAGAACCGGCCACGGTCCTCTATATGCAGGCAATAACTTCTGCGAGATGTTCTCCTCGGGTGCAAACTCTTTAGCCTTGACCCAGACTAAGTCGCCTACCTGAAACTGCGACGGGCGGAGGTTTTTATTAGCTTGTTCTATCATTCTATGCTGGGCCTTCCCGAGGTTTTCAACAACAGTTGCTAATTCTTTCTCGTGCTGTATCGCTAACTCCCTGGTACCGGGCGGTAGTCTGTGAATCTGATCCCGGTTCAGTTCTTCGAATGGTCTGCGCGGTCTAAAGGACTTGTGCAGCTCATTGGGAGTGCGACAGGTGGACAGATGCACGCTGTTATTGTACACACTAGCGACCTTAGGTAACATCTCGTCCCAGTTAATTTGATCCGGTCTAATGTACATGCGCATAACTTGCTGTAGGATCTTATTCATTTGCTCAGTCTGACCGTTCGTTTCTGGGTGGCGGCCAGATGACATCAGCAACTTAGATCCGTAGACTCGCATGAGAACTTGCCAGTTCTGGCTGGTGAAACGACTATCTCTATTGCTAACTATTGACAATCGGACTCCATTCTCACTAACCCAAAAATCAAAGAACTTGCGTACAACTAAGTCGGTGCGTGCCTCTGCAGGCAAAGGAACAAAAACAACATACTTACTAAATCGGTCAACAACGACCATGACTTGGCTTTGGCCATGTCTACTCTTTACACCGACATCCATAAAATCAATGGAGACTGAGTATATCGGTTGGTTTGGAACAGGCAAGGGTTTGAGAAGACCTAGAGGGGCACGCGTAGTGGTCTTGTTTCGCTGGCAAACTTTGCAAAAGAACTAACTCTATGCAGTCAGCTTTCATTCCTGGCCAGGTATACGCATGCATTAGATTGGCTAGAGTCTTTTGCCAACCGAAATGTCCCTCGATATCTCGTGGCATTCCCCTAGGATCAAACTACGAATCTCTTCGCTGTTGGGAACGCACAGGCGGTCAAATATGTTAGACTTCTCGAATAGTAGACCTTCTGAAGTGCGGTAATCTGGCTCAGTCTCTGGGGCCTACTTGACTCTCTTGAGGAGGTCACTATATATAGGGTCTTGTGCATATGCTTGTTTAACTTTCTCTTGCAGGTCTCTCCCTATATCCAGATAGTGTACTATGGCAGTCTGATCTCCTACTCAGAGCGTCCGCAACTCCGTTGTACTTGCCCTTCACTGGCTTGAGCTCAAAGTCATATTAGTTTATCGGCCCACCTAGTCAACTTAGGTGTCCTCTTGGCCTGAGTCTTTAACCATCTAAGCGTTTCATGGTCTTAATACACTTTGAAGTGCCTCCCAAGCAGGTAATGCTTCCAGTGTTCTAGAGCCTGCTTGAGAGCGTAGAGTTCTCTCTCGTACGTGGAGGTAGCGACCTTCTCAGAGGGCATCCTCGATGACATGAACTCTACGGGTCTATAGCCATTGTCGTCGTCTTGCTGCAACACGACGCCTATACCATATTGACTTGCGTCCATGGTGACGACAAACGACAGGGACGGATCAACTACTTTGAGGACAGGGTACTCTATTAACGCGCGCTTCAATCTCTTTAGCGCAGACATACAATCTTGTCCCATTGCCAGATTGCCTCTTTCTTAAGCAACCGGCGCAAGGGAGCAATGATAGTAGAGAAGTTCCTTACGAACTTCCTATAGTAATTAGCGAGGCCTAAGAACGACCGCAACTCTGTCAATGTGCGGGGCGTCGGCCAGTCTCTAGTTGCCCCTATCTTGCTGTCCTCTGGATTATGCCATCTCCGTCTAACACGTGGCCCAAGTACAGGACTTGCGTCTTGGCCCACTCACACTTCTTCGCGTTGATCTTGAAGTTTGACTCTCTCAACTTCTCCAAGACCTGCCCCAGATGACCCTGGTGCTCCTGGAGGGTCCCACTGAAAACTAATATATCATCTAAATAGACTACTACAAACTTGTTTAACCATGGTCTAAACAGATCATTTATACAAAGCTGAAAGGTGACTGGCGCGTTGGTTAGTCCAAAGGTCATCACTATAAACTCATAGTGCCCATATCTAGTCCGGAACAAAGTTTTATATTGGTCATCAGGATTGACCTCTATCTAATGGTATCCAGACTTCAGATCTATCTTAGAAAAATACTTACAACCCTGCACCCGATTTAGAAGATCGTCTATCTTGGGCAATGGCTCAACATTCTTCACAGTAATCGCATTCAAACCTTTATAGTCTATACACATACGAAACCCTTCTTCCTTCTTGGGGACAAACAGGACTGGTGCTCCAAAAGGAGACGAAATGGGCCTGGTCCAACCTTTCTTGAGGAGCTCGTCTAACTGCTTGTGCAACTCCTCTAACTCTCTAGGGGACATCCTGTAGACTGCTCCCTTAGGGGTCCTACTGCCAGGCTCTATCTCTATTCTGTGCTGGATCGGTCGCGGTACTACTCCTGTCGGCGACTCAGTTAAGTCTTTGAACTCCTCCAGCAGCTTGGCAATGGTTGGATCTGTGGAACTATCCTCTTCCTTGGCCTCAGTGACAGGTCTAACATAGACTACAAAAACCTGGTTTTTTAACTGCTCCTTTTTCACTAGTCGTGCGAACGCGGGAGCACTGAGACAACAATGTGCCAAGGTGTTGTCTACACCTGACACATGAAACAGGTGGGCAGTCTTAACCTCGCCTGATGGACTAGGGAGCCTACACTCATGCTCTCTCAAGTGGAGTGTGGCCCCGACTGCCTCTCCCCAATCCATTCCTGAACGAGAAGAGTCATCCTGAACGAGAAGAGTCAGGGAGTGGAGAACTTTCTCCACCTTCCCATCCTTCTTTAGGCGAAAGTACGCCTGGACTCCCTCTACATAGTCCTCAACACGCATCGTGCGGTTGTCTGTGAGGACACTGACTATGGGGTCTGCTAACTTCTGGACTTTCAATCCTAGCCTCAGTTTCTTCAGCGCTCTACGACTAATACAACTACGGGTAGCCCCTGAGTCTTTGAGGGCCCCTACTCTGCTTCTAAACACTACGTCTACTAAGATCAGTTGTCCCTTACTCTCCTTCTTCATTTTGGCCCAGGCTGGCATCCTCTCCTTCAGCTCTTCTACCACGCCTGTGAGGGACATACCTAGAGAGACGCTAATGCAAGCAGTCTCTCGACAGATAGCTAGGCACGGGCCTGCAACCTCTGCCATAGGCTCATGTGGTTTGGGAGTTTCCTGTTCGCGAGCGCTCGCTTCCCCACATGGCCTTGAAGTAGGGGCAGTTGCGACCCCTACTGGCGGCTGCCTTTTGACTGCTGGGCAGCCCATCGGGCCTGTCTATACTTAGGACAAAATTTAATAACGTGGGCCGGGTCACCACAAAACACGCACTGACCCAAGTCCACGCGTTCCTGCCATATCCGCTGTTCCAAGCCTAGATCTTCCCAAGGCCTGCCCTGTGGCAAGCCTGGGTGCCATCGTCCTTGAGGTGGCCTTCCACCTCGTCGCTGTGGGGACCGACAAGAACTCTGGCGATTTGGTGGGGTACCTTGACCCCTACCTCCCAGTTGGCAGTTCCCTTGTCTGCCAACCTCCTATGCGCCCGGTCCTCGGCCTCCCATGGCCTGGCCCCTTTGGCCCTGGCCTCCTCCTCTACCTTGCGGCCTCCCTAGAGCCGCGACATCAGCATAAGACCTCCCCTTTCCCACTCTACTGTCCTCCTTCTCAAGGCCCCACTCAATCTGGCTATACGGGACCTCATCGGTACCACCTTCCTCTAAGGAAAGGATCATATGATCCTTGGCCCTCACTTGGCCTGAGATGGTACGACCTTTCCACTTCTTTCCCTTATCTAAGTCCTTATGCCAGAAAGTGGAAACTGGCATGGACTTCGACTCATACAGGACGACTTCTCTACTCAGCGCATCATAAGTGATGCCGACCTGTTGAGATTTGTCAAAGAAGTGCCCCCTTAGGGGCTCTGGCATGTCACGATAAAATAATTGGACCAATTGGGGCTCAGTAACCCCATGGTTTGGGACGGCTACCAAGTCGTCCATGACGCCCTTGAGTGCTCTCGCACTCCTCCACTGTCGCGAGTCGATCGTTTGTAGCTTGTCAGAGGCCCTGACGCCTCTTGTTGGATCAGCAAATCGCTCCCTCAAGAGCTTGAAGAACCGAGGAAGGGGGGTGACTTTAGAGTAGTCAACCGGGTTGTTTTCGCAACCGGCTGCGCGCGCGAGGGACCTGGCAAAACTAACCGCCTCATCCTTAAGGGCCTAGAAGGCCACGAGGACTTGTTCCTCAGTCAGAATGTGTTGCAGGTACACGTAACTATTGACACTGGCCTCCCAGTCGTGAAAGTTCTCCTCCTCCTTTCCCCCGTATGCATCTGGGAATTTAAGCTTTACGGGCTCTTTACGGGGCTTAGCCTCACTCTCAACAACAGCTACTGCTTTGGCACCCTCTATGGCGCTTTCGCAGAACCTCCCCACGTTGTCTCTCAACCACCTGACTTCTCCTCCAACGTGGGTAACCATTTCACGCGCAAAGTCCCTAAACCTTGACCGCATGGCACTCAGGGCCACTTCCTGGCTCCAACTGGCTTGGCGCTCCTCCATCCAAGCCGTGCTCAGCACCTCCATCCAAGCCGCGCTCAACACCTCCAAGTACCCCAACACCTTATCCCATTTGGCCTTGTCGTCTGCCTGAGCCTCACACTTCTTGCCTACAGTCTTTCACCTTTGCCACCTCTGCGGTCAGCCTATTGACTTCTTCCCTCCTTTTCTTCTTCTCCCTCTTCATTCTCAACTTCCACTGTAACTTCTTTTCCTCTTCTCTTTCTCGCCGATCCATGGGATCCTCCATTGCCGTTAGCTCCCTGGCTAACACATCTCTCTCATCCTGACGCACATAAGACTCTGCCTCCTCGGCTTCCCCCAATGATAAATTAGCGACCCACTCACTTATCTTTTTCTCCATCTCTGCGTCTGTATCCCTCTTCGTGCCACTACTCCCCTCTACTTTCAATGCACATTCTCTTTTTTTCTTCTTCTGTTGCCGCTTCTTCCTCAGCAGCCTTTCTCCTCTCTTCCTCCTCCTGCTGAACTCTCTTCATCTCCTCCTCCAATCTCTTCATCTTCGCCGCCTGCTCCTCTGCGATTGTCTTCAGCGTCGCCTGTTTCTGGACTTTTTCCTCTCTTTGTTTTCTCTCACTAGGGCGACCATCTTCTCTTGCTGCTTAGGGGTGTAGGGGCTAGTGCTCTTCCCACTACGTAGGTCCACCATGGTGATAGGTGCACAATCAGAACGATTCCACTCCTCACCACTTAGACTCTAACCCCTGACTGACAAACCTACTGACTCAATCTAAAGACTCACAAAATCCGAATAGGGATCCTGTTAACTATGGTTTCTAGCCTAGACCTACACTATGGCTGGCACTAGTAGACCTGTTGCTGATCAGGAGGCATTTAAGGAGATCCCCCAAACTCTTCAGGAATTATTTAACGTCGCAGACAGGACGATGCGATCAGCAGGTCTCTCAAGACTTAGACGGTCTGTTGTACAGCCCACAGCTCGGATTTTAGGCCTACTGTGCCACACCGAGCAGCCCGCCGGTCAGTACCGGTCCTTGGGAGGGTTAGGCCTCCGAGACAGTCGAGTCGTCAGACACAACTTTTAGCCCTACTCAGCCCGTGTGGGTTTGGTCAACAAGACCCTATCCTTCATCCACAGAGTACTATCACTTAGGACAGAAGAGATTCGATGCAGAAAGAATAGACAGACAGACTGGACTCATGTTGCATACTTGTGAGTATTTCAACAAGTATGGGCAGAATCAAGAGATCAACCAATATAGGATGAGCATGTATGCAGCGGAAGTCTGATAAAAGGACTGACTCACACAGATATCACTCCACACACAAACAATCGTGAGATGGTGGGGTCTGAGCCAATCATAGACGATGCTTAGACCCCGTACAACCATACACAGATGCAAGGTGGGAGAAGAGACGAAGGAGGTGGGAGATGTAGGTAGCACCAGATGTCATCGAGATAGAATCCAGTAGGTCACTGATATGGTAGTCCAAAATGTCATCGAACAAGATCAAAATGTCATGGACAATAAGTCACCAATGTCGGAGGTACAGAGTCCTAATGTAACCGGTGTCCAATCTGTGATGCCGCCGAGTATCAACCCCAACAAACTCCAAGTCTTGAATCCGGTAAGTACCACAGCCTCTTACCACCGGAGTCCAACACTGATCTCTGTCCAACTAGTATCAAGTCTCCAGTCTGAAGAAGAAGAAGAAGAAGAAGAAGAAGAAGAAGAAGAAGAGCCAGGTGGCAGCGGAGGAGGAGGAGATGGTGAGGTGGGGAGGAGGAATAGCCGAGCTGCCCTTTCCCGAATCCAGGCCTCACCTGCAGGTGCGTGGATGTCGCTGAAGACCTGCGCAGCTGGAGCTATGGCGCCTCAGGTAAGTGCCAGGTAAGTTCCCCGCTGCTCTTCGACTCCTGGGCAGTCCAGCGCTAAGAATAGCGCTGCTGTCTCCAACGCTGTGCGCTAACCAAAATAGCGCAGCGCTCCTCGCAATGCTGCTGATCCGCTCTGAACCGAAACGACTGGCGCTCTAACAGTGTCCCAGTGCTCGATGCCTCGAAGTGAGGCCGGCCGGTACTAAGTACCGGTAGGGCAAAGGCCGGCCTCAATGCTGCGAGGCCGGGCCGTGACCTGAACCGTCAAGATCGTCGGTTCAGATCAGACCGGCGGGCGGCAGCCTCAAGAGCGCCGCCAGGCCCAAACGGTAATGTCGTTTGTGCCTGCTCGTCGGGTCTGGTCCAAAATCTGGCCTTTACGGCCTGCTGTACCCAAAGTCCGGGCCTTTAGGCCCAACTGTGTCCCCTTGGCCCTAAGTCGGGTCCGGTAGGACCCGTGTGGCGTCGAAGATGTAACAACTCAGCAAGTACCAAGGGGTGTGTGCACATCCATAGGGCGAGGGATAGGTTGAAGGCTCGGCGAGATTTTACCGGCTCCAGCTTGGTCAAAGTCTTGGTCAACGCCGGTCAACGCTGTGGTCAACTCCTGGTCAAGGCCGGTCAACCCTTGTCAACGCCTCCGGTCAACTCCCCGGCGATGGCGGCCGGCTTCACTTTCCTTCACCAACCTTCCCTTTCCTTTCACCTTCCTCGCCTCCTTTCACCCCGGCTGTCTTCTTCTTCTTTTTTTTTTTTTTTTTTTTTTTGTCGTCTCTTCCTCTGCCTCTCTTGGCTATGGCTTCCCTCACTCTGCTCGGTCTCTCCCCCTCTGTCCTCTCTTTCCCTCCTTCCTTACTCCGTGGTGATGCTCCGCGGCTATGGCCGCTTCTCCTTCCTCCTCGTAGGACTGCGCAGCTCACTTCACAGGTATGTGACAACCAAACTTGTATCGCTCATCTCTCTCTCTCTCTCT